>OZ010687.1:5532199-5560545 GCA_963932265.1 Thymelicus lineola | reverse complement strand
ACGTTATGCCCTTACAAATCACCAAAAAATCTGTTCCGACCGAGCTACAATACACACACGTTTATCTTTTGTTTCACTACACCAATTACTATTAGATTGGTAAATATTGGTAAATTATGTAAAAGGGATGGCACTACTAAAACCATAATAGTGAAAAAGACAGCTAGACGGCCTCACTCAGAGGCAGCTATCAACTGTCTGAATTAAAATCGCTATACTTGACTAGATTCGATTGACGTAATTTCAGTGCCGTCTTGGCATATCTACCTCTTTTATACATATACAGATAATATCATTGATTTCAACCTATTTTCCATACGGTAATTGTAAAGCGCGTCGATTATATTTTTATTTTAATTCACCATATACATCGTGACGTCATTGAATTTCCTATTTACCAAATTTTTACTCTAACGTCATAGCTATAGGATCGAAAATCAGTATGGTGTACACAGACGTTCACACACACAAGCGCAGTGACCGGGTTAGAGGCAGCCAGAGCCCATTCTAATAGAAGCGCCATTGATGTTTCGCGCGGTTTCATTGACGAAACTACTTGGTTGCAAACTCGCCCGTTGTGTCTTGTTGACGGAAGATATTATTTCTCTCTTTATCTTAATGAGTCGCATGTCCTTCTTAATGATGACTAATGTTACAACTCGTTGTTACAAATATTAACGGAGATTTTGTTAAGCATGTCATTGTGTACCTTACTGTCTCCTAATGACTATAGATTTTGATAAGCAAAGGTAATGGTAATTTATATGTCTAATAGACAAATAATAATTGTGGTTTTGAGTGCTAAAACCATAATACTTAGGTATAATAAATTAGTTACTTAAAAAAAACCCGCCTGCTATCAAAAAAGCTATCATGATATACCTTTTTGAAATCCTTACGGTGAGTTCTTTAATTTGATACCCATATTGCGTTATTCGATTTATTTTTATTTTTGATACTTAAAACAATGGCTTCTCACAGCCACCATATTTGTTTTTTTTTAATTTCCCTTATCTAAGAACACTTGGGTTATCAAGTAACTTTGAACACGATATTTTATTAACGAGGAACTTGAGAGCCAGTTCTTTCTTTCTTTTTCTTCTCTCTTTCTTGGCCGGCAACACATTAGTTAGGCCTTTGGTGTTGCTGATGTCCATGGGCGACGATAGCCACTTACCATCAAGTGGATTCGTCAGGTCGTTTGCCAGCTATTTCCAATAAAAAATACCTATAACAGATAGTACTTTTAAATAAAATGTCTACTTTTGGTGCCGGTAATATTACCTACACCAAGGCTTTGTTTTCCTTGATTCTTATGGTGTTGTACCTCTGAAAAATTGCTATTATTGTATTCACTTGCCTATAACAACGCCGCGGTGCGGGCCTGTAGGGGCGAGAGGGGGTGAGGGGTTGGAGGACATTAGCTGAAGGAGGCTGACCCAGTTCGCTGCTTGCACAACCTGATCTATTTTCCCCGTGACGTCAGTTCCTCAATGAATCCCGGGAAACTGAATCGATGCCCGAAGTGGGTCGACCTGAATGGGCCTCGTGTACATTCATACTTGGTCTATTTATAGAACACGTGGCAAACTTGGAATGCAGCCTATTTTATTTTATACAATTTATGTTCGTTCAGATTTGGCTCTTTGCACTTTTAAAAATGGTTTTCTCGTGTAGATGATGTACCTAATTGAAATGATTTGTGTGTTGTGAATTCTGATGCATTGGGATCATTTTATTGGGAATTTGGGAATGTACAAAAACAATTACTAATTTTAAATAAATCTGTTTTAGTGCAATATTCAATTCTTGTGCGCTTCTTTTGTCGTATTCGTAAATGACATAACTCCTCATGTAGACGTTCCTATTAATTTAACCCTTTATAAGAAGCGTACTCGTAATTTAATAGGAATAGGATTATCTGGAGATGTTCTAATATTCTGCATCTTAGTACCTACCCGGTTAAACAAAGGATACACATTTGATGCATTTTACCCTGTAATACGTTTAACTTGTTTTTTCATTGTTACAGATATCGCGCGCTAGTATCGACGCGTGCAAGGATTACTTCAGAGACGATCTTATCAAGACCGATTGGCAGCTCATGGTGGAACTGAAGAAGTTGTTCCAGATCCTCTAACCAGCTCGAGGGTCATCAGCCTGCAGTTAGTTCTCTTGTCTGTGTGACGTTTTTGTAATGCAACTGTGGAACTGGATGGGTCTAGCATCGGTACCTAGGATAGTTCTTCGACCTCGTCACATACATTAAAGTTTTGAAATGAAACGTATGTAGAATCCTTTGTGATGTTTTAGTAGATAGCGTGAATAGAGAGTTTGGTAATGTCAAAATGATTTTTTTTTTGTATATTGAAAAGAACTTAATAGTTCACTTTTTGAAACAAGTATAAAAAAATCTAAATTATTGATGATAATTTTGTTAACCTGATTGGAAGATTCAAAACACGATCTATCATGTAAACTGAAACTAACTAAGAACATAGAAGGAACTAAGAACATGAGAAGATAAACTGGAAGTAACAGGAATAAAAAATTTTTATATTCAGTAAGAGGCTGAACTTGTGTATGGTTGCAACAAAAATGTTCTGACAGACATTTAGCGTAGTCATTTTTATTAGCTTTTTGTAAAGCTCTCGTCCTATTATGCTATCGTAGGATGCGAAATTTGTGTACTAAATTTCGGCGTGTCCTCTCTGTCTGTTCCATCTTCCTTCATTCCGTTGTATCATAGAATCTCACCAGTCTTTTTTCAGCGGATTGTATGCAAAATGTCAAGGACGCATTAGGTCAAATTGTGAAATGTCTAATACCACGTGAAATTTTGTCCATTATAAAACGTTAAATTGCGTTTTTGACCTTTTCCGTATAATCCACGGGTACCATGGGATTATGTTGGCCATCTTACAATATTGTACCATAACGTTTTCAATTCTGTTTTAAAGTGATTTTACCATAGTATTATTGTACCGTTTGAAATTATGCCGTAGGTGCGTTTGACGTTGACTTCATGCTATTGGTTCAAATCATATTGATGTTTAATTGCAAGGATAGTGTAGTTATTTTGCTGATATATGGAAAGAACAGTGTTTTGAGTTAGGTATTCAAAAGTTATGAGTGTTCCTATGTGTTTTTATAGCTTTTAAATATAATTTGTTCATGATCATACCTATCTGAGAAATTAATTTTTTATGCGGAACCCTACCATAAATAGGCGGTTCTGTGTATCTTCTTGGGCAATATGGAATCGTTTCTCTCATTATCCTATCCTTAAAAGTCATGGTGTATATTACAGAAATTACGCCACTTAACTAACTCTTCGGACAGACGAATAAGTGACCTTTCTTCGAGGTCTACCTTATCTGACCATCCGAAAGATTAGCATGAAGTCAGTGCCCAGACAAATGACACAGTAGTAAAAGTGGACAACGTTAGTACCTATCAACCTATGTCGTCGCCAATTAGTCAATACTGAAGTGCATTGTATATAGTCCATTGTAATCTTTATTTATTAAACATAATATGGCAATTACTTCAACCTTTAGTATCTTTGTTTGGACCTATGAAGTTGTCAAAATTCCAAAAAATAAATCTATTCGAAAATGTTAACTAATAAAGATATTTAAACGGAAGTCTTGTAAATATTCATAATGAATTATTTCCTATAGGTTTTATGTGAATGTATATAAGTAAAGCGCAAAGTAAATAAATTAATATTTCTGTGTCCGGTAGTGCAATAACTTAACGATCTTATATCGTTCGTGTTTTGTCGTTTCAGAAAAAAAAAATCAAATGACGTTAGGTGTTCCTTTACCACTGATCTCTGCAATAAAATACACTTGAAGGCTCTCTTACGTACATTTTTGTTTTATTAAAATTGCGTTTTGGGTGTCATAAAGAACTGACGGTAGAAAGAAAAAGAAATGGTAAAAAAATTAGTTTCTCGGAGATTACGCATCTCAAATATATCAAATATTAAAGTGTATTTAAATTATGAAGATCAGTGTATTTGTAGGTACTTTACTAATTCATTGTATTAATTTATTGTGTTTTTTAGGGAAAAAGTCAAGTTAGGTTATTCCCAAGTAACAAAGTTCTCCTGTAGTGCACAGTTTATAGACTCACAGCACTAGTACCTCTCTCTTAGTGGTTCCAGGTTTTACTACCAAGCTTATAACAGGTTACACGGAGTTCGTTTGGGTTTATAGTACACGTTTTCTTATAAGTTCACTTATAGTCATTTATAGAACGAAATTATAGGCGCAGTAAAGGCTAAGATGGCCTATAAAAGTGTTGTATAGGTGTAAATACACTTGAGAAAACTTGCTCCAGTAACTTACACTTATAATTGCCTACAAGAAGTAATTATAAATCCGCTATACATATCTTAAGCCAGTAATAGTAATTTATAGAACTAAATACACTTAGAACCATTTGCATTTGTTACTTGACCTTTTAGGGCTTTATAAGTCAACTTTATGTGCCAATTATAAGTGAATTAGTTCTACAGTGGTTTCCTCCAAGAGAAAGTGTACTTGGTATTATTGTGGACTCTCTAATGCTGTTATAGTCTTAATTTCTTTATAAAGGTTTCTTGTAAAACTATTAGTGTCCAAAGATATCTTCGTGAAGTTCATTTAAGAAGATAATTGCTTTTAATATTTATCGCATCTTCACGGCCATTTTGATTTCGTTTGAGTCATTGGGTTTTTATTAAATTATTACAAAAATGGATATAAACAAATGGAACTGGTTAAAAAAAGCGGTTCATATAAAAGGAAAGTGCAGAAAACATACCAACAAATGATAAGCGTGCCGAGTACTAAATTTATTGTGTGCGGAACTCTAATTCGTCACAACATGGCGCGACAATGCTGTTAGGACTAATATTATTTTTAAACACAACTTTGTAAATACGCCGTGTTCAAAAGGCGAACAAAAATTGAGATGTAAAACACAATATACTTCACCGAAAATACTTACGCGTTTGCCGTGCAAACATGTATGCACGTATAATATTACGTGCGAAATACTTGTTAATATATTTTATATAAAAATAGATGAACTTTCCTTTTATTTTTATTTTTTTTTTCTCCACAACCGTACAACAACACAATACCAATTCACAAATGTTTGAAGTAGCTAGTAATAGAAGCGCGGAGTACGTTACACGCCTGTCTGTTTCTATAAAATGCTCATAGTGAGCTTCGCAGGAGCAAATAGTTCTGCGTAGTCCAACTATAAGTGTATTAATGGTCTAAGTGGTGTTTGCCAAGTCTACTATGAGTGTTTTATTAGCAAAAGTACGCGTATAAAATGGGCCCTTTTCTGTGGTTATAAACTTTTACTAGCCTGTTATAGACCTGGCTCCGGAACCACTACAAGACCACTTTTTGTTACTTGGGTTATCTCACGAAGAACGTGTATTGTTTGGTAAAATTTCAAATGTCATTAAAATTGTCGTCATAGTCCAGGCTAGAGTCAACAAGAGTCCATCTTGAAGATACGGAGGTTGTATTTTTTATGTAGGTATTATCCCTTTTTGAAATGCTTTGTATTATAATGGATGGAATCGGACATACTTATTCTTATATTGAAGAAAATTTTATTAAATTACGAAATATACTGTCTTGTTTTTATTTCTCGCTATTTATAAAATACAAGTAAACCGTCAAGATGGGTGGAGCCCTCACACCCCAATTACTGTTCTTTGACCCTCAAATCATCAGAGCAGATCTGAGCTCTGCGTTGGGACAGCTATCTTGTCATTTTTATGGCAATAACCGGCAAACGAACTGACGATCCACCGATGGTAAGCGGCTATCGTCGTCCATGGACATCAGCGACACCAAAGTTCACAAATACGTTGCCTCTCAAGAGACAGAAAAGAAAAAGAAAGAAATATGTTGGGCAGATGATAATTATACTATTTTTCGATTTCGAATGTAATTATGGATCTGGCAACATTATTCACTTAGTCGTGGCACAGGGCAGTCCGGGTTTTTAAAGTGAATAGCCGACAACCGAGCATGGGTCCCTCGGTAAGTAAAGACGTGTAAACCAACCAACTCATCTCATCCTATGAACGTCAGTTATACCAAGATCCACCACCGAGACGCTTTGCCGGTCAAGAAGATACGAGAAACCAGCTGTTACCTACTGGCTTTCCGACACTACGTAATACGTAAAACACATTTCACGGTTGATTCTAGAAGAAAATTGTAGCTAGAAAAGTGATAAAAATATCATATGCCCTCGAGATTAAACTTGATTTTGACAGGCACCAGCGGTCTCCAACAGGATGGACCGAGTTATTTCATACTTTTGTCAATGAAAGTCCTTAGGAGCATCTGTCCTTTTGTGAATCTGTCTTTTATTCTTTATTCTTCTGGAGACAATTCGTAATATTATATTTTTTCATCATGCCATATTTAGTTCCTGTCATAATCTGTACTTGTATGCCTATTAGTTGTATAAAATAATTTCGATGTTTCACATCTGGCAGCCGCCCCATGACGGCCCACATTTTTTTTGTACACGAAGGAAATCTTACACAAAACAACAATGATAGTATAGATAGAAGTTATGTCAGCAATATAAATTACCATGGCATGTCACCACAACAGACACAATTTGCACAAAGGATCTGCTTATTTCTTTAAGAAATTTCTACCAGCAGCCCTGAGAGAAGGAGAAAGTCATTGGATGGTAGACAGAACGTGTATCTATCTATTTAATACAATAAATATTTATTAACAGTACATCAATAATTAATGAATGTATCACAAATTTTATCCCTGACTGGTAACAAGACCTACAAGCTTTTAACAGTCTAAACAATTACGAAACATAGGACTTTTAATTCGTTAAAAGCAGTGACGCGAGTCGGTACCGTAACCTATGACCTATATAGGTCATCAATAATTTCTTCCAGGCAGACATTTATTCCTCGAACCATCTCGAAGAACACCAATGCGGTTCGACCAACGTCGTTCTTTGGGAGGAGCGATCCGTGTAGGTAACTGTACTTCCTGCTACTTAAAGTATTTATATCATACAGAAAACAAATCTCATTAGCACTTAAACATCTCCCAATGATTCCCTTAACAATATCTAAGTAGCCTATTGGACTGTGATTGAAAATGTAGGTTTATTCTTGCAATATCTAGGGCTCTAGGCCAGTTTTGAGTGTGTTTCGGGAAGTATTTTGATTGGTTTCCATGGAAACCCGAAGTGCGTGGGCGAGGGGGTTGGTATTTTCACGGTCTAGGTCACGCCCTAGTGTGGAATACGCATGCGCGGGCTGCCCAGCTCATGAACCAGGCACTCGGGCAGCTCAAACCCCGTCGGACAGCTCACGCTATAACACCTCTGGCCTCTAGCTTATGCTTCGGTCTGGACTAGTGAGTGAGAGAGTGCTTCGTAACTAATTAATTACGCAATTAATTAAAAAAAGTAAAAAGTGCGCGTTGTGTGAAAGTGAAGTGTCTCTATTTAATTTTTGCGAAAAAACTTACCTGCCAAAATAACAAAAAAATAACAGTTAGGTATATACAGTGATAATTTCATTATTAATTATTATATTTTAACATTCACAGTTAATCATTGTTTTTCAGTACTTAGTAAATTGTAAGTAGTGCCGCCGTACCCGGAGATAATTTTCAGGTAAGTAGGCCTTTATTAGACTGCACTTAATTATCTCATTTCCTGTATTTGTGTTGCAATTTGAAATTCCAATCTCTGATTTCTTAATTGATCTTTCTTAATTTTTGTAAACTTTACAAATAAGCACAAATATCCGTTTAGTTTTTTCTGTGTACTTAATTTTATGAGTATTTAAAAACTAATAAATGAATGAAATTACCTACCGACTTAAATATTACAGGAATTATTTATTCATATATTTATTGCGTTCCATTATTATTACAATAGGTAGTAGGTATATGAGGTAAATCCATCATTAACCCTGTCGGGTCCAGCAAATTAAAAGAGAGGAGGATGCTTAATGTCGATTAAGATTTAAGTCGGTAAATTAAATTATTCAAATTATCAAAATTGTCATTTTAAATTGCAATAATGTCATTATATTATATTAAATATTGCTCTATATTGGAATTTAATATGATTTATTGATAAGTAATTCTTTAAGAAGATTTAAATTATTATTAAGTAATTGAAAAAATGTTCGATACATATCACTTGTCAGTTTAAATCCATTTTGTACCTGGTTAACGTTACCTAATCTGCTCTACAATGAATTGCTGCAAAAATAAACATTTATACTTATAAATAAATAGTATAGGTACTTATAAATAAATAGGTATAGGTATACATTCAAATTATTATTTACATATTTCTGAAACCTGTAAGTTCCACAGCTATGTTCATGAAAAACGTTTTTATTATAGTTTATTAATTTTAAACACCATTCTTTGTCTCTACATTCTCTACCTTAAGAAAATGCTTAATTATGTAACTGAAGGCTTAGTCTAGTGAGTATGAAAAGTTTGTATAAATGTTTGTATTTATCTAAGTGTATATAAAACACAAAAAAAAAATGTTTTTGCGCATCCTTTATATACTTTGAAACCATTCAGCCTACTGGTTTCATTTAAAAGGCAATAATGCGAAGATTAAAAATAAATCTCTTTTTGTATGCGAAGATTATTTGAGATCATTACAACAATGCATTAAGCACATTTTCGATTTTAGAATTTTCCAACACAAAAATTTTTAGCGTTGTGGAATACGCCGGGTATCCACTAGATAGGTACACTACACTAGCGGTGTAGTGTGACAGCTAGAAGGAGAGAAGGCGACTCTCATGCCATTCACCGAGATATTGGCAATTGCTCTTCAGGAATCCTGAAAATTTATCTTTGTAACTGTACTGTCTAAAGGTTGACTGGCAGAGAATGATTTTAGCATATAATTCGCCTTTTTTTCTTATAAAATGGTTCAATAAAGTCTAAGTAAAAAAATTTACCGTAATTTTAAATTATCGACGATATTAGGAAATGTGATCAAATTTACATAGACTTTCTTTCTTTTTCTATTCCCTTTCTTGGCCTGCCGGCCACGCATCAGTAATGTTTTTGGTGTCACTGATATCCATGAGCGACGATAGTCACTTGCCATCAGGTGGATCGTCAGCTCGTTTGCCGGCTATTTTCATAAAACAGTAGTAGATTAATTCTTAAGTACCCAACACGTAATCTTTCATTATTTAAAAATATCAAAAATATTTGCCGAATGACTACAAAGTATAGTTGTAGTCATTCCAATGTATGCAAATAACGTCACTATTATCTTTTCTTTGTACAATCATAATCCGTCTCCACTATCTCGGCCGGCATACCTAGACGAGCACTCCGTCTAGCCAGCGTTAAGACATAAAGACAAGGTCGATTCAGCGGTTTCCTCTAGCGACAGTTCTTGGCCAGACGTAGTTTCAGTTGAATTTTTCGGCCACGTGCTGTCGTTCATTCATGGCTACGAATGAATGGAGCGTCGGTGACTGAAACAGTCGGCCGTTGCATGCCGTGCGCGCTCGCGGCTGGCGCAGGCGCTCGCGCAAGTCGCTCGGTCGCATCGCGAATGACAACTGCGGGCCTATTAAACTTTTATAAAACCATTCATGTTCTAGGCAATTCATTTATCGGGCTTTGAACGACGTGATCGGCTAAAAAGTGTCACGTGACCGCTTTGGTAATACGAATTTGACGTTTACAGTTTACATTGGAACATGGCTGGAATTAAGAGTTCATAATAGACCGCCTGTACTGTTAACAGTTTACACTATTCAACTGTTGTGTTGACTGTCCGTTCCGTTCTGACCGTACATACATTGAACTGATTAATTTGTGGACAGTACTGCGACGGCAGCCCGGCTCCATCACGCCATCGGATCCTCTCGGTGCGTCATCTATTTATACCGCCACTCTTTCACCAATCTTGAGACCGACCTTGAAGTTCGTTGTGCTGTTTCATTCATTAAAATTATTTTAAAACGAACCTCGCATGTCACGCACCGCTCTCTGAGCTCCGTTCGAGACGAATTATTCGTTAATTGAAGATAATACGTCGAATCTATTACTCGTGTTGGTTACTAAGTCCGTATAAGTTTATATTAATTTATTTACAGTCACACAAGTAGATACACGTAGCTACTTAGATCATTCAATGAATTCTATTTTATGTGTCAGTCAGGAAGGACTGCGCGAAGGTCGATAAATGTATTTACAGTTACATTTCTAAAGAAAGCCTATTGACAGGAAATTAAAAGAAGTGTGGGGCCGTGGGCTAAGGTTGCCAGGCGTCCGGATAAAGCCGGACATATAGCCGGACAAATTAATACAAATTAATATAAACTAATATAAACTTTTTGCATTTGACCAGTAACGCGGTCGTACTAGTAATGAATGATATTAATAATAAAGAAGAATCTTGACTGAAGAAGAATTCAATTTTTTTATTTCATCACAATTTAAGATTTATGGTAATGAAAAAAAGCCTGGTTTTGCCTACCAATTTTTTTTCTTATTAATATTAAGACACAATATGCTTAATGTGAAAGCCCTCCAGAACAAGGAGCCTCGTACAATTACGATTGAACGTCACTTACAGAAGTTAGTTTAATCGTTCAATTTAGGGTGTCCGGTCTTTTTACCCAAATGTCCGGCCAAACTGGCTGGTCTGTCCGGCTATTAGGTTTGACAACCTGGCAACCGTAGCCGTGGCTAATACACCAGTCACTAGCGCGAGGGCGAGGTGGCCGAGATGTCCCGTTGCACGCTCCGGCAGTGGCGACTGGCGTCCAGTGCCCACACCACGCCACGCTGACATCCTACACCATATCACGCCAATAACAGGAAGCACTTCGGTTATACAACAAAAATTTCATAGTACAGTCTTCAAACAACAAAACGCGTGCCAAAAGAAACATTTCCGAGTAGTGGTATGCAGATAAGATAAGAAACAAAAGGGCTCCTACAAACTTATGTGTTTGGGAAGAATTACGGCCATTATCTAGCTTAAAAGCCAATATGAGCCTTTTAAGAAGTTGTGGTTATCAGCGTGGCGCCAGTCGGTTTTTTGCTGTGATAAACTGAGGAAGACGTAATTATGTACAGTTGAACTGCAAGCCACGCCGCTAGTATCGTATGTAACAGCGATGTATGTAACATAATCTGAGGTATGTAAGATATTACGATACGATGGTATCGTACTAGTAGTTAGTTATTTTTACGTAACGTTCCACATCCGCATTAAATCATCATTAAATAGCCACGTAATTAATTTTCACAATATTTTAATTGAAAAATGTGAGAGGTAGCAGGGTGATTAGGTAGTAGGCACCCAATATAACTGGATATTATATTTCCATGTAATTACATAATAACTAGATGTTGCCCGCAGCTTTGCATACGGAAATTATGTTTTGACTTATTCAAACTTTTATCCTGTTTTCCCGGGAAACCTTTTAATTTTCCGGTATGAAAAGTTGTCTAAAATATGACCCAGGGTATCAGTAACAACTTACCAATTTTCATCGAAATCCGTTCAAGAGCTTTTATGTGTTGCCCGGACAGACAAACAGACACTTTGAGTTTTATTATAGTATAGATAGATATGCCACAGTTAACATGTAAACGCTATGGATCCTAATCGTTAAAGTAAAAAATAAAACCATAACATTTAAATAAATTAGTAACTCTATCTAGCTTCGTTTTAAATTACCAATAGGCACTTAAGTTTATAAACAGCTATTCAATGTTAGATATTCAAAATGATGGTCATTATCATCGTCTGAGGACTAGGAAATGCAATTTTGCGAGATTTTAGACCCAGCAGAGATGAGGTGAGGAGCTGCTGCCCAGCAGAGAAGTTCCGTCGTTTGGAGCGAACTGTGAGCGTAGTACTAGGTCGCCATTATCATAAAAATGCATTGACATCGGAGCCAAAGCAATATATGAAATTTCATCTCCGTAGGATGAGAATAAGTAGTTAAAATTTAGCTTGCAAGAATTTTGACAAACGAAGCAAGAAACAAATTGTTGTAAGAAAAGTTCTTTCCTCCCAAATCCCAAAAATAAAATTCAAAAGAAATAGGAAGTAATAAAAATTAATTTTTACATCTCAAGTTCACAAAAGATATAAGAAATTTAATTTTTTTTTGTAGTTAAAAGTGGTATTAATTTCCTTCTCTCGAGACCTTGTACGAAAAGTGTCCTAGACTCAAGCCCAGTAAAATATGGACGATCTCGATTTCAATGTGACGAGATTGCATTCCCTAATCGTAACTTCAAATGACATTTGGATTATTCATATTCATAATTATTAGGTAATCAAATAAAACAATATAATTTATATTTTTGTCTCTCCAATTTTCGTAAGGCGTCTTATATTTTCTGTTATTACTCTACTTTTGATCATCAGAAACCAACTTGTTTATTGTATATATCGGTGAGGCCATGAATCTCCAGTGAAGGTCCAGGGACGGACCTCTTTATTCTACAGCGCTTGCCTGATGCAGAGGCTGGCATATAAGAAATGTCATGTCATATTTAGATTAGGGAATTGTCAAGAATGTAGAACAGATTATTATTGATCACGTAGTGTTGAAGTACTTTGGAATATTGATGTGAATGTTAGGAGAACTGGAAATATACCATGGTGCAAAGTAAAAGGAATATCATTTCATAACCAATACCATAGAATACCTCCTTCTGCTACATCAGAAGTGATGGACGAAACATGCCCACAAATCGGAAAATAAATGAGGAATGACACTAGTTCGGATGACATTTGAAGAAAATTTTGCAATGAGAAATAAAACAATACAAAACGCGATGAAATGAGAATGTGGAAGTTCATAATATAATCGACGTGGACAATGCAAAACGTAGTGATGCGACTCAGTTGTACAGTCACCTGCAGAGAAAAGTAACCCATCTGTCTATTAAAACTGTTTAAACAGATGGGTTACTTTTCTCTGCAGGTGACCGTACTAGAGTTCATATAAACCAAGCCATCCAATATGTCATGATGACCGAAGGAGTATGGATCGCAGATAAATAGCCTTAGTCTAGCATCAAATGTGTTATCATACGAGTAACCTGATATCATACGAGTCAAATTAACCTTATTTATTTTTCAGTTGCGGAAAATCGATAAGACATGAAATAATGATCTACCACGTGAAACCAAGAGACCCAGGAGCTAACACTGAAACCGATGGTTTGCTTGGAGACACGTCTGCTGCAGGTTTAAGTCACGTAGAGAAACTATGGTCGGTCTGATAATATAGTAAAAGAAGGTTTAATGATGATGATATGATGATATCGATTTAAGGTGTCGCAACAATGGCTAATGTAAAAAAAAAGTGAGAAAAAATAAAGAGGAAAGTAGAAAAAGAGGTAAAAAAATAGTACCTACTAAAAAAAAAGTGTAAAAAAGAGTGAAAAAAGAGAAAAGTGAAAATTAAAGGTAAAAAAAGAGTACCTAGTAACAAAATGGAATTACAAAAAAAAATTGAGTAAAAAAAGGATGTAAAAAAAGGTGTCAAAAAAAATGAAAAAAAAGGAAAGAAGTGTGAATAGAGTCCGGGCCAGCATAGAACTGAAGGGGCGATGTACCTGAAGAGTCTTGGAGAGACTGGGCCAGGAGTCTGCAGGGTTTGAACCGGACCAGACGACAATGACATAATTGCGACGTTTCGTAGAGTTTTATGAACCAGATTGGTAACCAAATGGCCAGACCATAGTTCTCTCCACTATGTTTTAAGTGTCCACATTTAAAAAAATATCAGACTTAATGAGCGAATTATTATTGACTATAAATTAATAATGATGAATGATAAAAATGAATATGAGTGAGGTTAATGTAGTCAGAATTGCCGAGCAAGATACTGTTGAGACTATTTTTACAGAATTCTTATTATCCACACGAGGCCGTGCGGGTCGTCAGCGATGGCCGCGTGAGTGAGCACAAAAACAACGTGTTTCGGACCCAGCAGTTAGAGCAGACCACATGCTTTGATCCAGTGATGACGTACCAAGATAAATTAATCCGCGCACGAGGACGAGCGCACGTCAGGATAGCCGTATCGGTGAGGCCATGAATCTCCAGTGAAGGTCCAGGGACGGACCTCTTTATTCTACAGCGCTTGCCTGATGCAGAGGCTGGCATATAAGAAATGTCATGTCATATTTAGATTAGGGAATTGTCAAGAATGTAGAACAGATTATTATTGATCACGTAGTGTTGAAGTACTTTGGAATATTGATGTGAATGTTAGGAGAACTGGAAATATACCATGGTGCAAAGTAAAAGGAATATCATTTCATAACCAATACCATAGAATACCTCCTTCTGCTACATATACTTTAGAATGATCTATTTTAATCATCTCTTTTATGTTGCAAGAAAAGTACCCTAAAAGGAGATATCTTTTTTAAAGGATTTCCTAACCGATAACCACACATTAATAATATGATTATATTCTCTCTGTTTAAGTTAACATCTTAATTAATGTTATTGTTGTTAAACGTTATGGTATTATGTAGGTTAATATTATTATGTTATGTATTGAATTGGGTTGTGGTCCACGACAATTACGAGTCGTTATTTACGACGCTACACCCAGAGGTTCTGGACTCTCCCACTGCGTTTCCCCAACCTCCTACACAGTGAATCTTAATAAACAAGTAGTGTAGTTATTAGTATCGGGCGTTATTTTGCGGAAATTTATTGTTATCTATACTAATATTATAAAGAGGAAAGATTTGATTGTTTGTTTGCATTAAATAGGCTCCGAAACTACCAAACCGATTTGAAAAATTCTTTCACTGTTGGGAAGCTACACTATCCCCGGGTGACATAGGCTAGGTATATTTTTTTTTACAATTTTTCTCGAAGCGAAGCGAGGGCGATTTCCTAGTTAAGTTACCTATACTTTAAGACATCCGTAGCACCTGTCTGCCTCCCACAACGCAAAGCGATTTTGCGACTAACCATCGTAAAGTCAACTTACCCTGATGATGCTCCGTTTCGGGACGAAACACGTTTTGGTGCTGCATAAACCATCATACATGTTAACCGCGGATTGTTGCAAAGTAGACTAATACTAACTTAAAACAAGTAGTCATTTTCCAATGAATGAGCAGTTCACAAAGTTGGGAACGTGAGGTGACCGTTAGTGGCACATGATAGCGAATCGGGCGCGAACGCGACCCCGCGGAGATAAATCTATCAATGAAAGATAGCGGTGTCACGTAACCGGAGGAAGTGCTTGCACTCTGTCCACTGGACGCATATCGCTCGCAAATATATCGCTCCACTTTTTATAGCACACAGTTACATTATCGCTACACATGCACGTTAGAAAACGCTAGAATTATGAAGATTTTCTAAGTGCGTCTCCTGCACTTCGCTAATATGTTGGGCAGAGTAATGAGATAGATAGAAAACTCTTTATTGTTTGCACACCTCAGAATAACCAATCATACAAGGAGAACAGGATAAATAAGAAGTGCAGAACAACAGGCGGCCTTATTGCTGCATAGCAATTTCTTCCAGGCAACCTAATTAGTAGGAACATGTAGGAACATGTATGTATGTACCTAATACAGCAGTGATAGCCTAGCGGTTAGAATGTTGGTCTCCCGAATGCGGGAGCACGAGTTCAAATCCTGACACACACCTCTAATTTTCAAACAATATGTGCGTATTACAAGTTAATTATCACTTGCTTCGGTGAAGCAAAAGATCGTGAGAAAACCTGCACACCGGAGAGTTCTCCATAAAGTTCTCAAAGGTGTGTGAAGTCTACCAATCCGCACTAATTGGCCAGCGTTTTAGACTATGGCCTGTACCCCACACATTGTGACAGGAGACCCCGAGCCCAGCAGTGGGACAGTTATGGATTGTTGCTTTTTTTGTTTTATATGTAATACCACAGAATACATCTATTGATACAGAAGAGTCACTCTGCAAAGTCATTTAAATAAATAGCGACTCTTGCTCCGAAACTACAAAGTGTAGTAAATTGCCCCGGTTGTTCCACTAGGGTCTCTCGTGCACAATCACAAAGCGATTCGTCTACCTTACCGTGAATTCGTCTGTCCGTAAAATAGTTTGCCATTATACCATGGTCCATGACACGGTAAACCGCCAGAAAAAACTACGGCCAGGTTTGCTTATATAATGTGATTTGAAAACTTTTAAATTTAAGCGTTTTTTACAATGTCGACGTGTCGACAAGAATTACACTACAATATGAAACTAAGGTCTGAATAAAACGCTTAGCGTTGATTATGTCTCTCCTAAATACTATTTATCTTCAGAAAAATTGTGAAGGACAATTACGTAGCCATTGAGTTTTTCTACTAGATACTTATTTTAATCACCTTTGTCTGCTTTATTATCATTTTAGAGCCATAAACTATTTGGATTAACTAGAAAAACAGAGGCCTAGTTCAACCAGGAAAACTCGAAATTGTGGAAAAGGAGATGCAAGCAAACGTTGCCATACTTGGGCTATCAGAAACCCATCTTAAGGGTTCGGGACACTTCACAACGGAAGGAGGCAATACACTATACTTCTCAGGTCACGATACAGAAAGCAGAAATGGTGTAGGAATACTATTACCACGTAAGCTAAATAACAGTGTGTTGGGCTATAATGCTGTTAACGACCGAATTATAACCATCAAGTTAAACTGTAAGCCACTTCCTATCAACATAGTTCAGGTATATGCCCCAACAGCGCAGTCATCTGAAGAAGACATAGATAATTTCTATGGAATACTCGACGATACTATCAAATTACTGCCACGTCGAGAAATGCTGTTCGTGCAAGGCGACTGGAACTCGAAAATAGGGGATACCAGAGGAGATGATCACATCCGCAAAACGGTAGGAAAATATGGACTTGGTTCAAGGAACGAAAGGGGTGAACGCTTTCTTGAGTTTTGCATAAGTAACAATCTTGCAATTGCCAATTCTTTCTTCCAACATCACAAACGCCGTCTATACACCTGGAAATCACCCGGAGATAGATACCGCAACCAAATTGATTATATCACTGTAGACCATAGATGGAGATCGAGCATAATCAATGCCAAAACCCTACCCGGCGCGGACTGTGGCAGTGATCACCAACTGCTTGTTGCTGCAGTACGTCTTCGTTTGCGAACCCCCAAAACGTGTGTGCGGAAACCAGCAAGACTTGCGAAGGCCGAAACAGAACTCTTTAAAAAGATGACTGAAGCAGCTTTTGAGAACTACCATAAATCCGCAACGATTGGTGTAGAAGAGCAATGGAGCAGTTTTAAAACCTTGGTAACAGAGGCGTTTAATAACATCACTCAAAGGCGTCCAAAACACAAAAAGAAGAAAAGCTGGATTAGTGACGGGGCTTGGGACATCATTGAGAAGAGGAAAACTCTGAAATCTGTTGATGCAGCCACAAAGAACGAAGAGTATGAGCAATTAAGCAAACAGATTCAAAGACTTTGCAGGCGTGACAAAAACTGCTTTCTTTCTAACATCTGTGCAGAAATAGAACGCCATGCTGAAAAATACCAAACGGCAGATCTCTTCAAGAAAGTGAGATTCATAACACGACAATTCAAGTCTCACTCGTGGTCAATAGAAGACAGGGATGGAAACATAATTAATGAGGTCGCAAAGGTAGCGGAGAGATGGAAGGAATACTGTAGTGACCTATACAGCTTAGACCCATCTACATGCGAACATAGTACAGACTGGGAGCGTGACATTAGCACAGAGGAACTGGAACCAGAAATCATACTACCCGAGATAGAAGCAGCGATAAGAAAACTTAAGGTACATAAAGCCACCGGCATAGACAACATCACAGCTGAAACCCTCAAAAGCCTTGTGTGAGAGAGGAACAATAAAACTCCTGGAACTGTGCAACTCAGTCTGGAAAACCTGCCAATGGCCTAAAGACTGGTCACATTCGGCTATATTACCTCTTCACAAAAAAGGTGCGACTAAAAAGTGCGAAAACTATAGAACCATTGCTCTCATATCTCACACTAGCAAGGTAATAAATAGCAGACTGCGTCACTACCTAGACTGGCAAATTCCACAAGAACAAGCTGGATTTGTCAAAGGAAAAGGAACAAGGGAGCAAATACTCAATGTGAGATTGCTAGTGGAGAAATGCTATGAATTTAACATCCCAGCAGTAATGTGTTTTATAGATTACCAAAAAGCATTCGACTGTGTCAGTTGGAACCATCTGTGGAAGGTACTGAAAGAGATGGGTGTGCCTGTACATTTGATACAACTCATAAGATCTTTATACATATCAGGTCATGGATCAGTAGAAGTCGGTGCAGCACAGTCGTCAGAATTCAGATTTGGGAAAGACGTGCGGCAGGGTTGCGTAATTTCACCTATCCTTTTTAACATCTACGGAGAATACATAATGCGCAAAGCCATAGAGGGATGGGATGGTGGCGTAACAGTGGGAGGCACGCGGGTCTCAAATCTACGCTACGCCGATGACACCACATTAATAACAGCTACAGAAGCTGAAATGGTTGAACTGATACAACGCCTAGAAATTGTCAGCCAGGAGATGGGACTCAAAATTAATCAGGCCAAAACCAAGCTTATGATCATTGATAGAACCGACACACTACGAGTAGGGACTGGACTGAGCCACTATGACATCGTGAACAGTTTTGTATACCTTGGCTCCACTATTTCCAACAAAGGAGGATCGGAAATCGAGATCAGGCGAAGGATTGGCATGGCAAAGTCCGCATTGAGCCAACTTGACAAGATATGGTAGGATCGGAATGTACTTAAAAAGACGAAGATGTATATCATTAGAACGCTTGTCTTCCCGATCTTTCTGTATGGCTCTGAGTCCTGGACACTGAAAGCAACTGACAGGAAGCGCATCGATGCTTTTGAAATGTTTTGCTGGCGCCGCATGTTGCGTATCCCCTGGACAGCCCACAGAACAAACGTCTCAATCCTTAACGAGTTGAATATAAAGCAAAGACTCTCCAGCATATGTCTGCAACGAATACTTAAGTATTTCGGACATATCGCAAGAAAACCCAGTGACAACCTGGAGAAGCTCATTATAACCGGAAAGATGGATGGCAAGAGACCCAGGGGTCGGAGCCCGAAAAGATGGACAGATCAGGTGTCCAAACAACTTAACATCTGACTGAGCGATGCCATACACTGTGCCTCAGACCGCGGAAAATGGCGGCAGCTAGTCTATGAAACATCTAATTGAGATCGGGACATCACGATGCTCAGCAGTGAGCGTACGACCGAAGGAGGAGGAGGAGAAAAACATAGTTATAATACAATTAGAACATCTCTATCGCATTAATCCGCAATTTCCGCGCGACCCACGTATAAAATAGAAACTTTAAAAGTCTGAACCCACGCAGGATTTTCTAATTGAAGATAATTCAGAGTGATAGTAACATAGTTACGAGTATATGGGTAGCAAGCGCGCTGAGTGCATTTCCAATCGGATTGGATTCAAAGGCTGAAGGTTGCAGCTACCCACGCGTTGTATCCGCTTCACTGGGAGCTCTAACATAATTTTCGTGACCTTTAACCTATTTGTTACCTATTTCCGAGCTATATAGTGCTTCAATGGAACCTCTACTACTGTATGTGCTCCTAGTATTATTCAGTAGCATGTATTTAACTATTTAGTTACTTTATTGACTGATGCCTACATAAACTATTATTAGTTCAAATGTCAGGATTAATAATAAATGTTACTGCATTCTGTAAAGTCAAGTGTTCTACATAGAACACATTTCAGATGAAATATGTCTATGTTAGGTATACCTATTGATAATAAACGATATAAACGATATTGATAATAAATAATAAATGTATCCATGTAAAGTGGTCCATGTACCAGTTCTGTTTCAATATAACCTAATCTCCAAATCAACCCTGTTATTGAATTCTAATAACTAAAAGTATTTCACTGTTTGAAACTCATATAAAGTGGTTTTAATGTTAATATCACACATTTTTATACATTGTAAGCTGTAAGACCATGTTACAGCTTACAATGTATAAACATGCGTGAAAACGTACGGTATATTAAAAATATAGGTAAAAATGGTAAGGTACCGGGGATCGCACAAATATAATGTATTATCATACGTAATATTACAAAGAATACCCATCGAGCAAAGTTATAGGAGCTTCGCTTCGTGGAAAGTTGAAGTGTTTACTCATAGTTTACAGGAAAATCTTACAAATATTTTTAGTCTTTTTTCTACAGGAAATGGAACATTCCTGGGCATATTTGTATCACTACACCCAACAGGCGAATTGTATTATGATTCAGATTTTTTTATTGCTTCAGGGTGATCTCATTTATAACAAAGTGTGAATCTGATGATGGGTTCCGGAGATATAGAGTGGACCTCTTCAATTGTTAGGAGTAATTGAATCGTGTTTACAGATATTTCATGTTCGTTACATTTGTATTGCACAGCCAGTTCCTCGTTGACCATCTCAGGGTCTGATGATCCCTCAATGGATTGGAATAACCAAACCGTGTTTTAAGATATTAACTGTGAATAAAATTAACTTTGCAAAACCAGTACATCATTGACAATTTCAAGGTTTGAATTTTGGGAAAACTAAAAATTTTAAAATAAAAAAATTTAAATAATAAGACGAACCGCCTTCAAAATTAAAACAAAATGACTTGAAAATGTAAAAAATAATTCCTACTTATTCAAGTACTTGAAGTATGTATAGGTACTATACGCTATTTATTGAAATGTGTTTTCCAAGTCAGTTTGTTTAGATTTTGAAGATGGTTCGACATTTTTTTTAAGTTTTTATTTTCATTAACAGTATTTATTTAATCCTTCATTCGTGATGTGATCTTTCAATTCGCTTTCAAAAGGGTCTTTAATGCCTGATGACATTCAATGTTGAGATTACCTTACTTTGACCTAAAAGCTGCCATATCGTTGATTATCAGTTTGATTATCCTCGTAATTATTATAAGTAGGTACCTACTATTAACGTGTAGGTAAGTTTATTGTGCCCAGCATCTAACCATCGTTATTATTAGCATAAATTATAATGTATTGGATAAATGTGAATACCTGTAAAATTTTAATAAACATTAAAAATCAGATTGTGCAACACTTTCTCTGAAGTAGGGTAAGTGGGGCTAATTAGGACAGGTACAATAAATACAAATATTACTGCAAATGTCATAATAACTATATAACACATATTTTGCCCCACCTTACTCTATTATAAGATAGATAAGAGTGTTGCCCTATCTAATTTTTAAGAGTTTATTAAAAGAACAATGCCAAAAAAATATTTTTATTTTTTGTAGCGTCTTCAAACGTCAGTTATACCGAAGCAATTCAATTTTTTTTTACGTATTTTAAAATTAATACCTGTACCCATATTACTCAGCGTAAAATAATTTTATTAATAAGTGATGAATTGACTATAATAACAATGATGTCAACAATGTCCATTTTCATTCGGTGAAAAATGGTAGGTCATGTCATATTATTAACATTGACACACATGCTCATCCGGCATTGTTGTTGATTTCCATTTCCGGTTGTCAATCAAAAAAAAGTCAGAATAAAATAAAAATTTTAGTATGGTAAAAATTACAGGCAGCCGTAAGTCTCCCCTACTCTATGGCTGTATGTGTTATAAGGATTCAATCTCAAAATACTTTGGTTCTGGGGTGTGCCTGCTGAAAATTCTTATATATCTAAGCTCAGAAATTAAAGCGGCGATTTTTTATTTTTTTATTTTATTTTAAGACGCTAAAGTTAAAAATGAAATAAAACGATGTATGGCAGTTTAGCGTTGTTCTTTTACATGTCTTCACATTTATCCGAAAAACATATGTATGTAGGTAGGTATATTATAAGGTTTCATCGTTTGACAGTACACAATCATACATCGCTCCAGTTAGTTTCCATCTTATCATTCATTCATTCCCCACTGGTGGCTTACTAACAATATTAATTTGAACGTAGCGATAAGGGCGTGTTTAACTCATTAACCCCTGTCGAGCACGAGTTAGATATTCCAGTACACGAATATATAATAGTTTACTGTTTACTGCTCACTAGATCCATCTTATCAAGTTTATAAATAATTTTAGTAAACGATATTAAAGTATTTGTGAATTAGGAACGGTTCTGTTCTGTAGGTACCTAATCTACCTAGAACTACTTAAAAAGTTCGGCGACAATTCAATAATGATTCCAAGCTATCCTTGATGAGTTAGTTTAATGCTGGACTCGTATGCAGGTCTTAACAACATTTTTTTTTATAGCCTGAAGGGCAGACGAAAAAGCATACGGGCCACCTGATGGTAAGTGGTTACCGTCGTCTATGGACATGAGCAATACCAGAGGAATCGCCAATGCAACGCCGGCCCTGAAGGAGAACTCTTTTCACACCTTTTTTGAAGAACCCCATGTCATAGCATAGCGCTCCGGGAATACCTCGGAAGGAAGCAAGCTCATTTTAAAAACATTTTTAAGAAAGGGGTTTGAACATTTTTGTATGGAAACTGGCATACCGGCCAGTGATGAAACCTGCCAATCGACGGAGTAAGTAATAACAATTAAAAAGTATTCAGTGATGAAATGTCGCAAGTGATATACTTTCTGAGATCTTTGAGTTCAAAAATAAAAATAATTAATAATTTCCTCTCCGATTCCGGCATAAACGGCACCCGTGTGCCGAAGGGACGCGCGTTCGGCGCTTGACCTAACTCCTCTCTCAAGGCCTGGAAGAGGCGCGTTCAGTTAGGCAGACGCTCAGCCACGATGGGGGGATATTTTGACATTGCTGCCGCTGCTTTAGAACCGAATTTGGGGGCTAGTTGTCGGCGCGCTCGTAACAGCCGTAGCACCCGAAGGTGAAGGAGCGGCGCGGGATGGTCCTGGCGCTGAAAGTGCGACGGCTAAGGAGACTGCTGTCGTCCTCGCGGGGGGCAACTCAGCCCCGTTCTCGGTAATTAACGTTCGTTTGTTCTCTACTTTTACCCCTACTTCCCCTAATACTACTCTAAAGGGAGCTAGGGGTACTAGGCGGCGAAGTCCCTATTACTTCTACCTTGACATGTGCAGTAGTCTCAAAAACTTCAACCTCGGCGGTGTATTCTTTGTCTTAGTCTTGTTCTTCTCTTGAGTCTTCATACTCACTGGAGCTGGAGCCGGAAACGGCAACGATTTTCGTGGGTTGTTCCTCCTGTTCCTCAAGCGGTGACAGCAGTCACCTCTTTGCTGCGCTCTTCTGTCCCGTTGGGGACGGCGGCCTTGATACATCCATCCGTCTGAGAAGAAGTCTATAAAAATATTCCTTTAAATACAACCGAGCGAGGCCAGGCGCAGTTGCTATTAAATAAGTAATTTTACAACGTACACAGACGACCTAGTCCTAAACAGTGACGTTACAAGTTTGGTAACAGGTAAATTTGTGTTTTTTGTAACACATACTAATACCATACTTAAGATGCAGCGTAGGCTGCATAACCTACTTATGGTAGTGACGAAGCGACAGAAATACCTAAAGGTAAACAAATCATTATTCGTTTTTAAAAACGTGCTTACTAATTGAGCAGTAGGCGGGCAGTGGACATTCGAAGGACGCCATTGCCTTTTGCAATGCACCTTATTAACATTATGATTGTGACACATTAAACAATAAAGTTGTATGCAGTCACCATGTCCAAAAACAGCCGCAGCGGGCCGTGGATTGATTAAATTGTATTTCCAAGGAGTAGAGCTTACAAATAAAGAATACGTGATTGCTGTAAATATACTTGATTGCAGTAAAATATACGCGATTGCTGTAAATATAGGTGCATGATTGCTGTCACGGTTATTTAGCTTTTGTTTAGTATAAACTAAACTTTTCAGATAGCCATATACATAATAATATAAGGCTAAAATAAAACCTAAATAAAACCATAGGTACTATTAAATTATCTGATATATTATAAAAATTACTGAACAGATTTTCATGGAATTTAGCTCACAGGTAAACTCTGGAATAACTTCCAGATCATGGTCCACTACCATTGGACTATAAATGAGTCAATGAGTACTTATTATACCGAAAAACGCGGGCAAAGCCACTGTCCGAGCGCTAGTTAGGAAATAAACTAAGTATGCGATAAAAGAGATAGAGTAATAGGTATATTATAATAGTTATAGGTGTATCTAGTCCATTCAACCAAGGGATCACGTTACGGCAACGCTTCACTGAGTAACAGAGTTGTCGAGCTCTCGGAGTCTCGGACACACGTGGAACTCCCAGCTGATCTGCGTGGCGGTGACACTGCCGGCAATAGCTTGATTCGGTTTATGAAGTATAACGTGTCTATAAAAAATTAAATTGTAGTTCTGAACACGCTGTACAAGTTTGCTACTGGACTTTTTTTGATATCTTTCACAACAAAAAATAAAATAGCAAAAAACAAATTTCACTACCTTAATTAGTTTTTTTGATCGATATCTCAATAACGATGAACGATAGGTGAAAAATGTAAGGAACTTTAATTATTATAGGTAGGTGAAAAAACTGAGTTTAACCCTTTTTTCAAAATGGCGGAAAATGCACATAGGAAATCTTAATCGACAATCTTGAAATTAAGCTTTTCTAGACTCCGCCCACGTTATATCCAAAAAGCCTTCTCGGTGCACATGCATTTCTAACCCGTTTTTTCTGACATAATGACTGGACTATAAAATTATTGGATAAAAAACGTTGGTTCTAAATCATCTTTTTAGCCGTTTTATATGTCTCTACATCAATTTATTGTGGGACACTTTTCTGCCAGCAATCAGCATTCTAATATGCTCCTCGAGCCTAATAAGGTACCTAACTAGCTCAAAATTTTAAAAGTTCGGATAATTAACTCGATATTTTGAAAAATGGGACATTTCGAAAATAGGCAGGACGTATCACAGCGTAGTCCCTAGCCTTAGCAAAATAGTTTTTCAACGCCTTTTAGTCCAAGCTTTCATAAGTGACGTGTGTTTAAAAAAAACAAAATAAAAGCCGGACAAATTCAAAAGCCGCAATGAGAGCTAAAAAGTCATGTCCTGACAGGCCGGATTGGTAACCCTACCAGCTGTCATGTTAGTATGCAACTGCCAACTGCCAACATTGCATTCTTAAGACCTACTTCAAAAAATTTCACTCGTTTCATCATAACAATTAGCGATACTTAAGCAACCATTGCGTATCAAGGCATCAGACTTTCGCAATCAATAAGGTGCATACCATATCAAATGGTTGCACAACCCAGTATTAGCTGGGACCGCTTTCCTCCTACCCACGTCGGTCGTGGGCTGAGAATTTGGTGGCTGCACCGTTGCATAATGTGGATGACGATCAGACATGTAGGCGCTGACACCGATCGAGAAACGATAGGATAATCAAGGCTCTAACTCGTTAACTATGATCCTATCGTACTTTCATTGAAACCAGTGTCATCATTCTATACATAATACTATACCTGAGTCATAAAACAAACTATTTACTGTAAGCGCTCACGCAAAATGTACAGGAATGACATGTGGTGCGGAAAAATGAGCACGTGATTTTTCTCGTCGTTATTTAATTGCAACCAAAAAACAGAGTTTACAAATTATGTACTAAAATATAATGCAATACAAATTATCTTTATTGTACACATAAAATTACAAATGAAAATAGATACATTTGAACATGAACGTACAATTGGCGGCCTTATCACTAAAACAGCGATCTCTTCCAGGCAATCATTGACTGGAATAATTGAACTTACAAAATGATAGGGTAGTGCGCGTGTACAGAAAAAATATATAATATTATAACTTTATTGTTATATTATGTCGGCAAAACTAAAAATGGTAATAATACTCAGGAGAAAAGGACAGAAAAAAGAAGGAAAGAAGGATGTAAACAACAGAAAAGGAGAAATAATAAAAATAATTGACAGCGTATACAGATAAAAGTAAAACAAGGAATGTGTTGGCCGGGCATATACATGTATAAAATGGTTTTTAATTAGATAGTTCGTATTATAGACTGTTTAAATCACCCTTGTACTATTTTTAGATAGTTACAGCTTTGACATAGAAATGAGGGCGGAAAGGGCAAGGTGACTAGGGGTGCGTTCCACTTGACGCTCACAATGATCAAAATTCCAGCCGTTCCACATGACGACCGCGGTCGTTATGGTCATTGGTCGCGGTTAAAACATCACTAATGACGTCATTAATTTCGCTCACACCGAGATCATAACGACCCATCTGAAGACCTGGGTCGAAGTGGTCGAAATGGACGGTGAGAGAAATTCGGCGCGATTTTTAAAAGTTAAAGATCGCGACAGAAAAAAATACTTAGTATGATTCAACAAGAGACATTTGATTACGTTTCAACACTAAAACAGAATATAAAAACATTTTTAACCTCATAACCTCATTAAGATTTTGACTTATTTTCAAGTTCGCCATTTTTAATATTTACATCCACGGCTAACACGCTCCATAGTTCATTCCACTTGGGTTTATGATAGTAACGCTCACAAGCAAGTGGAACGGGAAAACTACGGTCGTGAGCGCAATCGTTGTGAACTTCAAGTGGAACGCACCCTAGATAGTTGCTACAAACTCCGATAGAGGGCAGCAGATGTCCTCGTTCAGAATTTTACGATATATTATTACAATATTGATTAACTTAAAATTTAACTATACAATCATTATCTTGATTATTGGCTGTGTTGTGACTACTTTGAAGCTTCTCCATAAAATATTGAAAGCTTTTTCATAAATATTGTATTTTAGAAACTTAGCATAGGTGTGTTGTTATTTGGAACTTAGTAGGGTCTACTTTTTTATGACAATAAAAAAAATTCTTAGAAGTCGTTTGTATAAGAACACCAGGAATTAAATTAAATGAGCAAATTTATAATGGCATAAAATAAAATTATGAAAAAAGGTTAGTCATTTTAAAAATCGAAATGGTTAGTACAGCAAAGTGTAATCACATCCCCATATCTCCAGAGAAAGGCGAAGGCAAGGATTGTGAAGATATATTTCGGACCATGGACGGTATGGCAGGGCGCAGGGTCGTCGACCGCTCTCTTCGTTGGCGCGCTATTTCAGGCACCGATGTTCGCCGGCAATGGCCGACTTCACCCGATCGAACGTCCCGCGTAAACAAACAACATGGCTGAACTGTCATTCACTAAAATCACTAATTCATTCATAAAATCAGTGTTTTCGTCAAATTGTTAATAATTGACAACTGATTATTGGTAGTCGGTAGATATAGGTACAACAATCTTACCGGAAAATGGTAGGTCATATTGTGCGAGAATCAGGGGTACACCCACCCAGAGGGTGGGTAAAGTACACCCACCCAACGATTGTCACCCTAAGCGTTTTCTCTAAATATTTTGTCATTTTAATGCAGTTTGCTTTACAAGTGCTATATTTTTTTTAATATATCGTTTATCAATTTGAAGATTAATATAAGGAGTATACAAATATTAATAGATATAAAGAGTGATTCTTATTGGGGCACTTACTTGATCTTTCTACTTTATGTTAAAACAATATTGTTATTAATCTAGAATAACTACATGAATGATTTCAATAGTACATACAATACAATACAATATTCTTTATTGTGCACACTAGAAGTACATAAAATATTACAATTTTAGTATTATTAGACACAATAGGCGGTCTTATCGCTGTAATAGCGATTTCTACCAGACAACCTAAGGGTAGAGGACACAGACGTTCAAGAAATGCGTAGGTAGAGGTGCAAACAGTAAAAAGTTTACGAATTAATATTTAAAACAAAAGAACATAAACTTAGTAAAGGAGATTGGGATGGTTTCAAACTATCTTGGGCTAGAAGATCAAACTAGATGAATGTAGGTATATACTAGTGTGAAAGCTTGTAAATAATTAAGTTATCCGTGAAAATTGGGCGAATTTTTACATTATGTGTGTAAAATAACAAGAGATTTTGTAAAAGATTTTTTTCACCTGTTTTAATAATCTTAATCTGAGATTAAAACAGGCGAAAAAAATCGTACGATATCTTGACAGGAGTAAAAAAGGTTACTTTTATTTCAGAAAAAAAAATATTATGGTTTTAGAAAAAACACGATACGAAGTTCGCCGGGTCAGCTAAGTATTTACAAATATATTTTTTCATGACCTGTCACTGGTCAAGGGACAGTGCACAGACAGTGTTATAATACCTAGACCATGACAAGCCGAATAAAAGTA
>OZ010687.1:5345074-5531999 GCA_963932265.1 Thymelicus lineola | reverse complement strand
GAAATTGTGTAGTAATTTATTTTAAAATAATTTTTTTCATATTTATTGCATTTCTACCACGTTTTACAACGAAAAGCACTAACTTACTGTGTACTGCATACTACTCAATACATTGCTGATTTTGGTAGCAAAATTTATACGGCTTGTTTACTGGAACACGCAATGAAAGTAAAACAATCGTTACTATAAATCGTCGCTTAGCTTCGTAGTACGGTGAATATTGTCGTGTTTCTGTAAAATATAGCATATAGTGTTGTTCATTTATTCGGTGTGGTCTCGATGTTAATCGATTTTGAAAACCAATGAATAATAATATTTACATAGAGACAGTTTTTAACAGGCAAATTATTTTTCATTACAATATTAATGTTTCTGTATAGTGATTTTATTCATGATAACATTATAATTAAAGGTTTTCAAGTGACCCCAATATTAAAGCAAAATGAATTATAGCGACGGGGCATAGATATTGGTTTCCAACAAAACATAGCCGTATATGTTCTATTCATTTCAATGATGACTGTTTTACGGATTCGAAAAAGAAACGAAGGCTGATTTCAAGTGCAATACCGAATATTGATGTACTGTTTTTTTATTTGGATTTTTTAATTAGAAAAAAATATTCGTTTAACTTTAGGTAAGTTTAAATGTGTCCATATGATGTTTTGATTTTCATATAAGAAATGTTTATAAATATTTTTTTAATTTTCATTTATTTAATTTCTTGAAAGCAAATAATAAACAATCATAATATTTATGATCTCTTTATTTATCTTTACATTTTTGAAGCTTGTGTTTATAATTAACAAATAATCAAGTTAAATAAAACACAAAACTATTTATTCGGTCATATTCAAGCACTATACTATATTATTATGTACAACCAACCAAAGGCATTTTTTATGTTTTACATATTCTACGCCTACAAACGATCATACGATTTTCTATTTACCTAATTATTATCTGTAATCGATTTTGAGAATCATTAATCGTTGTCGAGAATCGGTAACGAATCAGTTTCGAATTGATATCGCTAGGATGGGGAATTTCAGCACTAAATATTCTTGTGACAGCACAATGTGTCAAAAAAAAGTGACACGCTTGGTTTTCATACAATTCGAAGTACATGCGTCGTCTATTCTTGATATATGTCTGTGGATACAACCTTGTAGCTACGCGTCGACCTGTTTTTGTCACGTCAATGCGGCTAAATTATTAAATGCAATTAATATTTCATTTCATAATGCTATGCTTGTTTATAACAAGAAGTCAAGAATCAACAAATTATAAAATAAATGTGAAAACACCGATCATCTTGCCAGGATTTGAACCAACAAATTTATAAGTGGAGGCCAGACCTCCTGGCTAGGAGGACTAGACCAAAGGGCTCTTGGTAGTCGCCGCGAAATTTGTATAGGATTTAGCAATAAGCATCGATTACCGAGACGTCGTCGTGTGACGTCACACCATTCATTCATCGTGGCATAGGTATAGATTGATCTTGTGCTATTTAATAAAATATGTGGGTAAGTCAAAGTTTTTTTGAAATTCGTTTTTTGTTTTCTTGGAAATTTACAGTTCGATTAACCGTTTTCTTGAAAGCCAAGATAATAGTTCTTTGGGAACAAAATCGAGACATCAGGATGATTGCAAGAGAGCTTGGTGGCCAGGTTATTTCACTAACTAATAATTATACTTAATACATAAAATATTAATCACCATTATTTAGAATAATTAGTTTAATATTTTTTTCGTGAATCAAATCAGTGAATCGTGAATCACTCACACATAAATTAATGATTGTTCAAAATGTCGATGTTTTGCATTGGGTGTCCAACTTTCAACATTTTTTAAATATTTTTACGACAAAATATAAATAAATAATAAGACATGGTGTAAAAATTATTATGATCGATTCAGTTACTGATTCTGAACAAACTACTTTCAGGTGTCGTATATACTAAGAATAACGTATATTAATAACTTAAATCACAGTCTTAAATCAAAAAATAAAACAAACAAAAACAACTAATTAAATATTAAAGTTTTCATGACAGGATTTGAACCTCAGACTTTATGAATAAGACCTGTGTGTCGTCCTCTGTGCCACCCTAATGGTGTGACGTCACACGACGTCTCCCTTATCGATGCTTATTTATGTAAACAGCCGGCAAACGAGCTGACGATCCACCTGATGGTAAGCGGCTATCGTCGCTCATGAAATTTAATAAAATAAATAAATAATTAATTAAAAAAATAATTATTAAATAGATAATTGAAGATTATATTGACGATTTAATATTTGAAGCGCTCATAGCCCGGCGGCTTGCGTCGATCCCAAGTGATCGACAAAGTTAAGCAACAGCGGGCGCGGTCGGTAGTTGGATGGGTGACCGCTAGTGCGAAACAATTTTGAGCGTTTCCGTGCTTCGGAGGGCACGTAAAGCCGTCGGTCCCAGTTGTTATCATAAGATAACAGTCGTTAAGCCATGTCGGAGGCCCTCGGGCCCAGGAGGTTTGAAAACTTCCGACACTTGGGTTGACCACTAACCCCTCCACCGCACCGCACTGGAATAGCGTGGTGGAGTAAGCTCTAGGCCTCCTCAAGAGCCCAGTAGTGGGCCATTAATGAAGAAGGTTGAAGCCAAATAAATAATTTCTTGACTTCTTGTCAATCGATCACATGAATTGAAAGTGAAATGTGTAATAAAATATAAATTGTAATTTAGACGCATCGAAGAGACAAAAACAAGTTTCCGCAAAAACAGGTCGACGCGTAGCTACAAGGTTGTATCAAAGGCAACAGATACATACGTTGCTGTACGTATATATATTTACAAACAGATGGGTTACTTTTCTCAGCACGGGACTGTACAAGGTTGGTTCATATTAATGAATGGCAGCTATCATTAATGCGTTCTTAGATAATTTTGAGTATAATTAGTTTATTTTTTTTTACTTCTCTTTATTTTGTTTGTTATAAAATAACTGTTTTATTACTAAAAGATTTTTGATTGATATTAGAAGAGAAGACTGGTAGTTTATTTCATTTGTTATTGATAGCTACGTACCTACGTCAAAGTTTACTATTAAGAAGTTTATTAAAAAATTATAGACAGATACGTCAAACAATGTTTGGTACATAAAAGTCTATTGAAAAATTCATGAAAATAAATGTTTATCTTGTAATACTTACAATTTTTATTATTTTTTTCCTAATTTATTTAAATATAGTGATTATTTGCAAAGAACGAAGAAGAAACACACAAAACTGCCAATCTCGCGAGATCTCGAAATTGGCGAGATCTCGCAGTATTGTTATTCATAATCTCGCGAGATCTCGCTTGAGCCCCAATCTCGCGAGATTTGCATTCCCTAGTCACAAATACATCTTTTCATGAGGTCGAAGGTCAAGGGACAGAGTTATAGACCATGACAAGCCGAATTAAAGTATCGTATTTTAAACGTAAAATCGATTCATATTATTTTATTCAGGTATTTTTATGCCTTTAAGTACCTAATATGAATTTGATTATAAAATACGATGACAATAATTAACTTTTTAATTATTCATCCCTTGCAATTTGATTAATTACTTGGACTTATAAATACTTACTTATAAATAATAAATCAATTTCGATTATAATATCGATTTATTTTGTAACATAAATTCACGAATACTAATTTTTGGATTTTTCTTTTTCTAAATTGCGGATTAAATTGCATATAATTAATAAGATATTTAAAAATAGAAAAATATGACTGTAATATTAAACTCTATTTTTACTTGTTTCGGTAGGTTGCCCAAAAGTCCCAGTCTCCTTTCCGTTGTGGAGTAAAATGTGTGGTGACCGTGATCTGCCTCAGTGCAAAAACCCACACGATGCGATATTGTGATCGCGATGGCACGTCGCCGCGTCGTCGATTCCACTGTTGCATCAATACTCCGTTGTATAATGTATTTACTAATCTGTTTGCACCATAAGAAACCCACGTGTGCCATTCTGTGGGCAAACAACAAATCACTTGAATGTGCTCTTTAATACTACTGAAATGCTGAGATGCGAATTATTTGAATTATCGAAGAACTTATTTAAAAAGTTTATCAAGATAAGTATTAATTCGTTAGCAAAATTTGTTTTAACTAAATAAAGAAAAATAAAAACTGATAAAAATATGAGTTTTTAAGATTCAAAGGTACTCAGCTCTATATTGCATCCAGACCATCCAGTACAATGTGAACATTTGAAATCGTACACAAAAAAATTTAATTCAAAATTAATATTTTACTTTTAAAATAGATTAATAATTATAATGTTTATTCTTTTTATTGCATGCAGCAGTGTACTTTGTGTAGCTTTATCAGCAACAAAGTGTAGAATTTTCCAAAAGAAAATATCATAGGACAACCTATCCATACCATATATCCATACATTGTTAGTATCATCACTAATTTTCAAAGCAACTTCGAAGCTTCCAATGTTGTTGTAAGTCGCAGTATCATTCGAGTCGAATGGAACGGGCGGCACTATTGGCTTATTCTATTAGAGCCCAGTTTAAACAGTGGCCAGCTAATGTCGTGTTGCATCTGGTAAGTGTCTTGGTCGTGACGAGAGCACGCGAGGGCCGAGGCCACAGAATATTACCCCCAATAGATACCGCATACAAGACAACTGACGCGCGCCAACACATACGTGAATTTGCATGTTCACGACATTAGTGTCGACCAATACTGATCCGTCAAATCCAAGTTTGAATTAGAAATAGCCAATCACAGCGCATTATTTTGTCCCCCGCAAGCCGCACCTTTCGCCAAATGAGTTCAAACTAAGAAAATTACACTTATGCGGTATCTATTGGGGGTGATCTGTGGCCGAGGCACACGACAAGCACACAATGGCCGCACAATTTTCTTTACTGCAGTTATTAAATGTTTTCAATTTTCAAACCCGCAACGATAGCAGTGGAGGCAATTTCTATGACATTGTACTCAGAGCCGACGTTAGGGGAGCAAGGTGGAGCTGGAGCGATAGCCTAGGGCACCTTTGGAGGGGCGCCACATTTGGGGTAAGGAGCAAAAAAAGAAGGAAAAGAAGAGGAAAAACCAAATTCTTAATAAACGTTCCCAAAATTTTTTCGAGCTTCTTGCTGGATTTTAATTTTCTTATGTGGGTGCTACAATATTCTTGCCTGGGGCGTCAGTGGCTCTGACGCCGACACTGATTGTAACTGCATGCTGTCTCATTGGACAACAACGACACGATAATATCCTTATTCGTCGGCAGCAAAGCTCCCACTGGTGTCGTCGACGACAGCTAAATTATGTATGTGTGTTGTATGCGAAAGCGTGTGTACGCAATACGTACCTACATATCGATGCTTAAAAGGAAAAATTGACTAAGCGACATTGAGCTAACTTTACAGGAGGGCAGTTTAAAGTTGAAATGTTTAGAAAAAAACATATTTTTTTTTGTAATCCTCCTACCGACATTATTCTTACTGTTTTGGAATTATTTTATCATCTATATTGTGGCAACACACCCACACACAACAACTTTTCTAAACATTCAACATCCATAAGACCACAAAATTAATCAGTTTTGCTCTAAGACCTACAATTCATTTGTTAGATGAACCAGGCATTTATTCCCGCAATCTGGTTCCTTGTGTTTTTTTTACTGAAAGTGATAAGTCTACGTACATTTTGAGAGACACTTTACTAATAAGTGGACGACCTTTACACTATTTGACTATAACGTTTAACCCATGCCTTAAGTACAGAAAAGTTAATATATCTTGTAACTGCACATAAAACGAAGACCAACGTTATCCTAACGGGATCCGAGTTCCGGATTGAATTAATACTGGCAGTACCTGGTACACGACGCGATGTGTTGGTGTAATTGTATTTAAAACTAACACTTGATAATATTTTGGCTAATCGAGATGCATTTGTTTCAGTTAATTAGTGTCAAAATTTTCAGGAATACTAACAAATTCATGCGGTTTCTTTAACATAACATGGTATATTATTTGTGTAATGTTTGTTAGTAACATTAAAGTGTAGTACCTAATTACCGGGACCAACAATAAATTACTTTTCGAATTAATATACTTAACACTTAAGTGATAGATATAGACGACCTACCTATAACAGCGACTGTGACCTCTCTATGTAACCGTATTCAAACAAATAAATAGATAAATGAAACCAGCATTAGAACTGAAGCAAACATCTTAAAATAAGCAAGTACGACAGACGGCATAGTACGAAAATGGTACTAAAAAGCGTGTATTGTTTCTGTGAGCGTTCTCCACATCTGTAGCGCATATTTGAGCCCTTTGTCTCAACCCATGTGTCGTCTTCGAACGTTTTTGTGCTGTTTTTTCGACGAGGAAAATAAATACCATTCAACGGGCTCACATATCCGGTACACGGTACACCCGCTGGTCACTGAATTAGATATTTACATGTGAATAAAAACAAAAGAAAGCTGCTCAGGCCTTTTCTCGACCATACAGTCATGTACTGTCCAAGTTAAATGTATACGAATATCGTTATGTATGAATTGAGATAGCTACAACACCGTCATCTTTCTATGAGGGGAATACAATATTTTATAGCACCTACTTAAGAAGATACAATATTTATCAATACGAACTTAAAACATGTTCATTAATTGCTAGTTTCTAGCCGCGACTTCACCCAACTTAAATTTGAGGTAGCGAAGGTGACATTTTTCGGAAAACGAAACCTATAGTTATTCATTCATTTAACATATAGTTTTAGTATATTTCATTACTCGTACATACGCACCCTTAGAATTAAAGTGGCTGATCTAAGAATTTTAAGAAAATGACTTTTAAGTATACATTGAACAGCACAAAAACACGCACCTTTATAATTGTATCCAAAATTTGTATTTTTTTCTAAACGCCAAACATGTAATTGAAGAATTGGGCATTTTTGGAACGAAGTTCCTTATCGCGCGTTGTGAAAGGGGGCTAGACGGAAAATTACGACACTTTTTAATTTTACGAATGACGACACTTTTTTTGAAGTGATTCAGTGAGTTTTACAGAGAGTGCGCTGTACTGTACAACTTTCTGAATCACGCTAGCGTGATTAATTAAGTTTTACAGAGATGGCGCTGTACAACAAAACAATACTTAATCGAAAGGAACTTCGTTCCATCCGGGTGTCCCTTGACACCTCTCATGTTTTTTATTATTTATTGGGCATAGAATACTTACATGTTTTTATGCCGTTCAATATATAAAAGACATTTTCTTGAAATTCTTAGATAAACCACTTTAATTCTAAAGGTGCGATATACTATATCCCTAAATCAATGTCTAACATACCAAAACAAATCTCGCTTAGACAAGTTATTCGAGTGTCCATGGGAATCCCGTTATTATAGTGACGTTATTATAGTGATGTACCGAATTCCACATTCGCATTCGCAAAAATCATGCAAATATTTCGCGAATGACTTTTGCACATGAAAAAAAAAATAATAATAATCTTTTGTTTTACTTGCAAATAATTTTTTGGCTTATAATTTTTTTTTATTAAATTCAGTAATTCAACAATTTACATTAACATAATTTCATAGAATCTTTTCGAATGAACTTCAATTGTGTACCCGAACCTATGAGTCGTGAAAGTTAGTTTTAAATATTCGCATTCACATTCGCGAATATGAAAAATCCAACATTCGTTACATCACTACATCGCGGCATCGCTCGTTGAAGAGTTGCCAACACGCGCTTCCTGTTTACCGCTGGTCGCCTGGTACTCTCCCGCGCCGCGTCGCCGAAATAAACGTGTTTGTAAGTATGCTTGCTATTAGAAACATATCAAATTCATTACGAGCTATTTAAAATTACTTAAATATTGTAATAATTATGTTGGCGAGCGACCTCTTTGGTTCTACAACAATCGGTCGATGCAGATGCTGTCATACAAGAAGAGTCATGAAGAAGAAGAAAAACTAAATATTTTGAATATGGAATAAGTCAATCTATTTGAACATTCTATGGGATTCTATTATTATTGATCACGGAGTAGTAGAGATTGCAATCGATGTGAACGTTAGGATAAGGAAAATATATCATGGAGCAAAGTAAAAGGAATATTATTGAATAACCAATACCGTAGGATATACCTTCTTCCACATATATTTAAATAAATAATCTGGGAAACAAAAACAGTAGAATCTTTGAAGTTACACAGTCTTGTCATTCGATGTAAGAGACGGACTGCCGTCGTAATAAGTTTTCTTCTGTAAAGGCTTGAGTGAGCCTTTATGATGAGCTTGGATCTTGAGACCCGGTTTTATTAAGGTAGCATTATTCAATAGTTCTAAGGTTACTTTAGTACATAAAGTATTATTAGTATCTCAATATTTGTGATGTTATTATATTTTCTGTTGGGCTAGATACTGATGCCTTCTAGGCTCAATAACAACCGTGAAGTGCTTTAACTACAGCCTATGAAAGGAATTTAGCGCATTTCACTGCTTATAATATGACGTTCTACAAAAAATTTGTCACAAGTACATTGAACACGTAACTCTCGTAAGTTACGATTATGTACTTCTAAGCTGAAAATTTAAATTAATTTGAACAAGCAATATTAAGACTAAAAAAATATCTCAAGTATCAATAGAAATACCTCACGATTGCGAAAGTTTTTTACTATTTCTGGCGTGCTTTGGATATCTATCTATCTATGTTTATAAACCCATATGCATAACAAGATTTTTAATCGAATGTGAGTCAGATATACGCAGCTCCATTCGAGATTTGATACTTGGTAAATACTAAATAGGCGTTCTGTTATCAGATCGTAAAAATCTAAAGTAGCAAGCGTCCTCAAAATGTCCTCAGTAACTTATTTGACATTGTCAAACTCGCATGCGTTCAAAAAATATGTTACTAAGTTTCCGTTACCTTACCTACTAGTTGCGCGTAAAATGTGGCCTTGTGGCTGTTGACCAATTTTTTCCTCTAGACAGATAATACATTGTCTTCTTATCTATTTAACGAGTACGATTCGGCATCGCGGAAATACCGCGATGAGAATTTACGCCGATTCCAGATATTACGAGCGTGACGTCAGACACCGGGTTACGGCCGGTTTATATTACATAATGCACTAGCGCTCTGCCCGTGGCTTCATCTGTGTTTTCCGAGAAAATAAGTACCCTATATCCTATTTCATGTAAACATGTGCAGTAATTAAACGCTTTTATTTAGCTTCACTTCGGAGCATCAAAGCATCAAATCAAATCTTGTAACGTTAATTTGAATGACTTCCCTTTAATGAAAATTGATGAAATTTGGCAGACATGTGTATTTCCGATGACAATACACGAAAATTAAAAAAAAAAAAAAAAAAAAAAATTAAATTAAAAAAAATTTTCACAACTTGTAGCTAATTTTATAAACTAAACATTATTGAAATAAAAGCGTTTAAAAAAAAAAATTTTTTCATTTGACTTATTTTTGCTATTATTATTTTAGTAGTAGGATTATTATTACAGAAACACTAATCTATATTATACATACCTACTAGCATTTCGCTCCGACCTCATAGGAGTCATGTTCTTTAAGAGCTAATGACTTTTTTGTCTGTCATAACATATTTATGGATAAAATATGATAACTATATCGTCACCCTCCCCGCTAAGTGTCATATCTAACAAACTGATCTATCTACACTGACATACCTACAAGTACATCTGTTTAATTTGCAAAATTTCTAGCTAACCGTCGTGTCCGTATCGTCTACCGTTTAGAAGAAAATTGCGATTTTTGTTTTGCCTATCTGCAAAAGGAGACAAAAAATATTCTCACTAACTGTCTTATGTACAGAAAGATATTTTTTCAAGACTGGCCAGGCAGAGACTACGCTCTCTTTCTCTTAGGCGATAAGTTTATCTAATACCTTTAAATGAGCAATTCTTTGTATATATATATATATTCTGAATCTCGGAAACGGCTCCAACGATTTTCATGAAATTTAGTATGCAGGGGGTTTCGGGGGCAATAAATCGATCTAGCTAGGATTCATTTTTAAAAAATGTCGTTTATCCGTGTTTTCAGGCAATGAAAAACGGCTACAATAGACTCTTCCTGACATCTATTGGCGAGTAGCTACACTAAAGCTAAAGCAGATGGCGTTGTTTAGCAATACTAAACCGAGCTAAGCTCGGTCATCCGGGTACTGCTTTCTTAAGAGAGGAAATAGGTCTTCTCAATCTGACACCTCCCAAAGTTTCGGTAGAAAAATACAATGATCTGATGTCCCTAACATCAGATGAGACTTCAATCATTAAGCTGCCAGAGCATGTGGCACTTTATACTTCACTTTCTAATTGAGATTCGTGTTATGATACCTCTTTGATTCTTTTATTGTTAATTTTATTAGCTAACTGTTTTATATAATTAAGTTCCTGTATTAGACCGTGCCTACCTAACATTATTATTAAACTTATTTTAATCCTACGGTTAATAAATAAGACTGATTGATTGTAACTACGTTGTAACTATAACGCCCCATCTTGTGAGATTCAACGCCACTAAAACACAGACGTGTCTCTTCACCGCCAATAGGAGCCCGCTCACCTTGGCTCCTACTTTTCAGAACGTGTCCTTGGATTATACCGACTGCCTTCAGTTGTTAGGAGTTGAGATATCCTCCAAGCTCAACTTTGGACAGTTCATCGAATCCAAAGCTAAAGCAGATGCAAGGAAACTTGGCGTCCTTGCGAAGGTGCGGCGGTACTTCACACCGAGGCAACTTTTAACCTTGTACAAAGCTCAGGTTCGGCCGTGTGTTGAGTACTGTTCTCACATTTGGGCAGGTGCAGCCAAATATCACCTTTCTGTTTTGGATTCAATGCGAGGCGAGGAGAGGAGAGAATGGAGAGGCGTGCGAAGATGCTCATTGGTGACCCAGATCTGGGATCAATCTGAGATCAATTTGCAAAGCCTCAAGCACAGGCGCAGAGTAGCCAGCCTCTCGGTTTTCTATAGGGCACATTTTGGAGAGTGTGCGCAGGAATTATTTGAATTAATTCCCCCTTCCCTGTTCCACCATCGAACGACACGACGTACGGCGGGTATCCACCCTTACGTCGTTGATATCCCGCCGGTACGGACGTCGCGGTTTGCATCGTCATTCATTATGCGCACCGCTAAGGATTAGAACAGCTTGCCTGCGTCTGCGTTCCCGCTCACCTATGACGTGGATGACTTCAAAAAAAGAGTGAATAGGCTTTTATTAAGTTAGTGCGCCCACCACCCTGGACCACATCTCCACTTACCATCAGGTGGGATTGTGGTCAAGCATTAACTTTTTTTAAGTAAAAAAAAACTAGTACTAAAGAGCGATTTAAGTAACTGTTACTGACTCTGGTTAGGGCGTAAATAAACAAAGACCAATTAAAAACTAATTACTAAGACATTTTTAAGAATGTGATTGTAATAAAGAAACTAATACGGAATACCTTCTTGTTATAAAAAGCTTTGAATTTCAACGAATCATTAGATATAGTTAGTAGTTAGGATACATAAAGTACATAGCTGAATTTCCAAAATGCTCAAAACATAATTTTTGTTACTTCTTATGAAACTCGTAATAAATAAATGAAAACGATAATATCTGATAGTATTTTATTTATATTTTTAAGTCAAATACTGATGTCCTAACTAACATAAAATATAAAACAAAGTTCTCACAGAGTGACCTATCTGTTTCACATGATTAGAAGTAAATAAATATATACCTTAGAGCTTTAAGACTACTACTGATTTAAAGAGTAAGCTAAATATTGTAGTAAATCTTAATCATTTCATTAATGAAGTCAAAGCTTAGTTAAGCACAGTAACATGATTGTAGCGCCAAACCGAAAAACGGTTGCCCTGGAAAACTATCAATTGTTAGTTAGGACAGTTAGCGGGGAGGGTGACGATATTAGGTATATAAATATTCAGGGATTATCGCAATGCACAATTCACAGTAAAGCTTCCAGGGCCGCAAAATTTTTCAATGTCGCCCATGGAAATATATTATCAGCGACACCAAAAGCATCACTGATACATTGTCGGCCAAGAAAGAGAAAAGAAAAATGAAGAACTGGTACCAAATGAGCTTAATTTACCTTAGATGCTCACTAGTCTGTATGGAAACCAACTATTTTCACTTGGTTAAGTTACTCCTTTGACGACCCGTGTGGCGCAATGGTTACCATGCCGGATCGCCGCGCCAAGGGTCCTGGGTTCGATTCCCAGCGAGGCGGAAATTTGAATGATGAGTTTGAATTTCTGTTCTTGGTCTGGGTGTGAATGTCCTTGTCTTGTGTGTTGTCCATGGCACCCACGACACAGGGAATCCTAGTGTGGGGCTATGAGTGTGAAGCGTTATTTATTTTATTTACTCCTTGGAATCGAATCAAATGTATATCGTATGTACGAATCGCACGGGTAAATCACATAGAAGGCGATAAGCGTAAGGCCGCGTTCAGAACCAGCGTGTACACGGCACGGATGTTAAGCTCTGATACCTACCTGCTCAGAAGCGTTTTTTCGGGCCAATTTGGCGGTATGAGCTGAGCTGATTGGCGGCAGCGGCCTGCGTCATGTCGTGCAAATTGCAATGTGATTGGTCCATCAAGTGACATTAGAGCAGCGCTTGTCGTAATTCGTTCTCTGAACGTGCGGTCACGTCTTGCGACAACTGAATGACCATTTAATTTCATCTCAAGTTTACGATGAAGCACAGATCTCTCATTTTATACAACTGTCGTCTCTAACTGTCATTAACATTAATTACAGTTAGAGACGATATTGGAACGAAGTTCCTTATCGCGCGTTGTGAAAGGGGGCTAGACGGAAAATTACGACACTTTTTGATTCTTACGAATGACGACACTTTTTTTGAAGTGATTCACAGAGTTTTACAGATATGGCGCTGTACAACAAAACAATACTTAAATCGAAAGGAACTTCGTTCCATCCGAGTGTCCCTTGACACCTCTCATGTTTTTTTCACATTATTAATTAATGTAAATATATCATCAAATGCATCTTGTAGAAATCAAATATGAGTGTACAACAGATTTATAAAAATAAAAATTCCTACTCCCAATAGGTTTTATTCCAAAATTATTACCCATTTATAATTCATAATTCTACATATTATTTGCATGAAAAAGCTAGTCACAGTCAGTACTCACAGTACGTCTTAGACAGTTACTAAAATAAGTGTCTTTACTTCATAAGTACTTTATGAAAATGTCACAGTCGCCTAGTCGGCGGCTCACAGTACGTGTTGTGTACGCACCCTAAGGTAAAAACTGCGATGGCGAGTAAATCTCGGTGTCGACTGTCGTTCTTACTACTCGGCTACTGCACCGGGAACAGAACCAGTTTCATTTAATCATCATAATTGCGCCCTCCGTTAAGCCTATCCTATGTGCGAGGCTGCGTCTAGGTCTTAATGTACTTATTTGCTAGGGAAAAGGAGGATAGCTCTTACAACAATGTCAATTATGGTCGAAACACATAATTAAACATAGTACCTATTGTTTATGTCATGAACATAAACCCCCAAGAAATGTAAAGACGGCAATAAAAACTATCGTATCTTAACAAAACTATTTAATTGCAGAAACAGAAAAACTTAATTTTCATATAAATATACGTAATATAATATTAGATTGTCAATGCAAATGGTTCCAGTATTTTGAAGTAACTGACGATGTATATGTAATATACAATACATATAATATTGTTTTTCAATTTGCCGGTAAACGAAACCCCTCAACAATGTAATTGATGCTTCCAATGATTTATTAAACTGGTTCCGAATCCACGCTTCTCCGAACAGTCAATCATTAAAATCAAATTATGTCAGAATTTAATTTCATAGAGCAATTTTATTGCCATAAGTGGCATGTTAAAGCTTGCAATGTTTTATTATGACGTGGTATAGTGGACATGAAGATTGCCTTCTATATGTAAATTATTTTAGTTGATTTTATTACGTTTATGCCATTGTCTAACTACACCGACTGAAGTGAAGTGAAGAGTATAAAGCTTTTCTTAAATAACTAGTCATAGAGGGCATCTCTATGTCTTTTGGAAAACTTACAGAGAACAAGAAACGGCGAAAGATCATCCTTTTGGACCTTTTGAAGGGATGGGCCACATTTTGGTGTTAGTATTTTTGTTTTCGTTTCCTTCTTTTCCAAGGAACTTGACCTTTATGGGAATCCAATGACCCCATAAAGGTCAATGTCCCCATAAAGGTCAATATGAAGTTAAAATTCAAAAATTTCAACTTCTGTTACTTTTTATACGCCTGAATAATTTTGCTTTTTTTACCTCCGTTCATACATTCATCTTATAAATAAAAGTAATTCTGAAACGGAAATTCATAACTCATTGTAAGCAGTCAGTACCGATCTGTGAATTATCACTAGCACGAAACAGTGCTCCATTTTTTGTGAAAGGATATTAAAGTTTAATGTCGTCAACAGTTAAGATAAGTAGTGTAAATTATTTACGTCGGAAACCTTTGGAGATTAAGTAAACCGTCAGGGAAAACATAAGGAGCGGCCGTTTCAAAGGGATATAAATACGGCCGGCGCCCAAGCGTGACAGCGGACTTCTCTCCGTCTATGAGAGTTTTGACTCTATTGCATGGTGGAATATTCACAATAATAAGAATTAATGAAATAACTGCTAAGTCATAGCTGAACCGGAAATATGCTAGGTAGATAATTGAAATTGCTGGATCGATTATGAAAAAATATTATGTTGTTCCTTTTATGTTATTCAAATATAATGTCAATTGCAAACAAACAAATCAACAAACCTTTAGGACATCCAGAATATCAATATCAAATCATCATAGACGCGTTGTCCAAGACATTTGATTTGATTGATTGAAGAAAGCGAGAAATACTTACGCTACTAATTTTTAATGAAAATTTTACGGTTAATTTTGGGAATAGGAATTCTATAATTATATAAGTCCTGGATGATAAGCGCAAGATTATCTTTTCTTGAAGACTCCCACATCAGAGGTACGTCATTTACTAAGCTAATTAAAGTGTTAGCAATAGTTCTGGACATGAGAAGCATTAGGTCGGATGTGTAAAATGCTAACTTTTCAGGAGAGCAAAAACAAAATTGACAAACATTTTTTCTTCAGCATTATTGAACTATAAGTGTTTCAGTCAGTATTCTTTTTTTAATATTTTGTAGGCAATAGTACCTTTTAATTTTTATTACAAGTATCACCCTAACTGTTAAAATGAGTTTAATACAATTTTTAATCTATAAAATTTTTGTACATCAGACTTTATGCCTGAAATATATTCATACAAAACATTATTATTACAACAATAAAATCCTATATTAACAACAGACTTTATGCCTTTGTAGCGATAAGCAACATTTTTTCAAGCATAATACTATATTTGAAGATACATACTAAAATTTGAAGTAAACTTTACAGGCATAAATGCATATCTGCTGATGCTACCAGCGTATTAGGCCAAACATTTTTGATTCATAATAGCTTAAGTTGAAATACGGATCATAAAACTATTAATAATTTGGTGCAAAAAGATTTAAGTAAATATAAATGCTTATGGCTCTCGGGTATTTGAAATAGTCTGTATAACCGACATTATGCATGAGTGTATCTTTACAACGGTAAGAGATAGAGATACCACGGTCAGATCGTTGGAAAGAGAAACAAAAACATAATATCGGTATACTAAAAAGTCATTTTCGTCGTATGTGCACATCCGACCTAATGATTCTCATGTCCAGAGTTTTGGTATTAAATTGTGTTATGCAGAAAAATAACTGACTCATAGAATTACATAAATCAATTATTTAGATAACAAATAAACAATAACGTAAAAAATAAATATGTACGTACTATTTTTAAGACTAAATAATTAATGTATTTTGGTTTAACGAGACAACTATTATACTTTAAAGATTTTTATCGTGACTTGCACACAGCATACACCATGTCCGGCTTGTTTAGTCTACGTCGGACGCTTCCCATCAGCACAGACTGCAGAGACTGTAGACAGATAGCGGTTTCAGCGATTGTTCGACGGTATACAGTGTTATAATCAAAGATATTATATATTAAGTTGGGTATAATACTCTATACCACCATGTTGTTTGTACTCTGTAATCATTTTTGATTCGATGTATAAATATGTATCTATAATGAATTTGGGGAAATACTTAGGATATACTAACACATCGTCTCGTCTCTCATCAAAGATGATAACTGGATATTTCGCACCCTCAGTGGAAAAAAAGCGTAAGTCGTGTTACTTTGAATTTTATTTATATAACTGAAAAGAGGGACAAAAGCTGCATATGCTCAATTTTTTTTCAAATTTTTATCACATATCTTGACGGTTTTGTGTAATAAATCGTAATGTAAATTCCTTTTGACTACTCACTGATATTTTAACAGTTTTTTTGCTCTCCTATAAAATTGCAATTTTCATTTTATGAGAATTTCATTGAGAGTACGATTTTATAAAAGGATACAATCATATACGAGTATACATACCTTATGTTACCTAGACTCTCTTTATACCTACCCTAAGTTTACTTACATTTCTTTCTCTTTTTTTTATTCAATATTCATACAAAAATAATCTTACAGCAATAATTTAAAAGGCTTCCTGATCATCGAGTATTAAAAAGCAATAAATAATAGCATCATTTATTAAATAAACAATATTTTTCAGTTTGAAATATCGGAAAATAATAATTATTTTAAATATTTATTACTTCATTAAATTAACGGAATGTAATTTTAAGCAAAAACTATTTAAAAAGTTCAGCCCATAACAGCCTATTTCAGATCTTATTGTTAGGCCATTAGATACAACTCTTTTGGTTATACAAACAAAGATACAAACACAGTACAAAATGATTTTTTTTCACTAAGCAATGGTATTTTATACACATTATAATGGCATAATGAAATAATAATTTAAAAAGGATATGACAAATCACACGTTGTCAGTAACACAGTAACAACAACGTAAAAAGCTTCAATAATTTCAGATAACTTTCTCTTAAATAAAGTAGCACATCAAGTGCCAGTCAAATCGGTGGGTATCTAAGCAGTATCTTTACTTAATCCTTGAATTCTGTATTCCGATGTCAGCTGTTCACACACTTGTGTTTACGTTATGTGAACTTAGCGATGTTGGTGGATATTTGTTCGGCAAACAGAGGAACGGTTAGTGGGACACCGCGACCAGCGCGTCTGGAGTGTGAAGTGGGACTTGGAATTTCAAGTTTTAAACTGTCCAAAGTTTCCAGCACTGGAAACCTTAAGTCTACCCTTAGAGGGTGGAGCGAAATTGTTTTTCAGCGCAGTTTCGACTCTTTCACTTGTATTTAGGTTTTATTTGGCAGCTCTTAAAGTTTAGGCAGAGATCATGACAATGTCTAGAGTGACCGTTCTTCTAGCAATATCCCCAGGGACCTTTATGTCGACGTAAAAAGGCACAAGTGATCCCTACGCAGCTACGTAAAAAGATAGACGCCTACATCTAACGTGCAAAGCACTAAACAGTCAATATATTATATTATATGTATCAATACAATACCAATACAAATATAACGAGTGGCAGAAAATAATAGTAGAGGCGCGAGCAATTCTGACAGTTTTCAAAACATTCTAAATATTTCCTATTCTGCGCACAGTATGGCCTGTGTCATTTAACATTTTGAAAGGATATCCGGTAAACTCACGGCAGTTGCGGTATCTATAATATGATATTTCAAACCAACATATTTATTACGCACTTAGATGAAAATGACGAGTTTGCTTACGTAGGCCGCGCGTGATGCCTGCTCGCGTACTGTCATTTAGTTCCATAGGATCTTCCTTCCACGATTCGAACGACGCTTGCCATTATGAAAATAGCATAAAATAAAGAATTATTTATCTGTGGAGTAATATTCTCGATGGTGCGGGTGGGCGGCGAGAATGTGGATATTTCGGGCCATTATCACTCGCCCACGCTGCGCTATTGGCAGAAAAACGTTACAAAAATACATCGTCGCAATTCACAGTCGTTTATTCGGCGTCAGCTGCTGACATTGCCGGCTCCTCGCTGACCGGCGACCGTCGAACATCGACGGAGAGATGCTGTCACTACACTCACTAAGTCACTACACCGCTATTAATACTATTGACATTCATTAGCTCACGTTCATCTCAGCATCGAGATCTCCCATCTCCAAGGGCTGTCGCGTTCTCGCGTTATCTCCGCTTATCGATACCGAGAACAGAGGGACGTAATGGAAGATATGTGTTCCAGGGCACTACGTTCTCTCGTCCGTTTCCGGTGGTTGTTTACAAAAAAACATACATACATAAGTATATCGAGGTACAAACTGGTCGTCCGAAGCGGTCTCGAACCGGCCGCGGCCGAGATACTCGGTGCGATTAAAAATCGTTACAACTTCCGTTCGGGTCCGTCTCGGAGCGAGGCTCAGATAAAAAAGATAAATAACAAAAATAATATAAAGATCGATACGGTGGAACGGCGCTACCTGTTTTTTTCACCGCGTTAGAGCTTCAGGCCATCGAGGGCCGAGTGCGTCGCCAACTTACTTATTTTTACTTTTGGTAGGTAAATCATTGCGAAATCCATCCTACTTTTAGTTATCGTATTGAGTAACGTAATTTCTTATACTTTACTTTTACCGGCAAGCCCGCTTATGCTGTTAAATATTTACAGTTCTGCGAGGAAGTAATAAAATAATCATGTCAAGTTGTAATATGTTGATTGATACTTGAATTGGACCGGAGGCTATTTATCACGATTACTGCGAGTTAATCGTTGTTCAACTTTCCTAAAATGAGGAACTGTTGCCCTGTTGATGTGTTTGCCAACACATTGCCAATAAGAATTGGGGGAAATTCTAATGAGATCGTTCTCCGAGATGCATGTAATGATGTAAATAAATAGTGATTGTAAAACATATCTTTGAATGAAAAATTCTGAAAATGGGTAGAGATGGGTGGTTCAAAACAAACGTCCCTCCCCAATTAACATTACAACGAGCAAGTGAAAATATTTTGAGAGTTAATATCTTTAGAGGTGGGACGTTCATTTTTCTCTATCTACTGTGTGAGTAGGGACCTACGATTTTTGTTTCATTTCATATTTCAACCTACTTAGGTCCATGTAAAAGTAATAACCCATGTAGGTACTACCCAGCTACTAAGTATGCTTTGTCGATGCTCAATAAGTATTCATTAGTAAAATAACTCTAAAGATACCTCCATAGAGATCGCTCGTTATTCTTTTGAATTGGGAATTCTAATTTGTTACGAATTCATAAAATGTGTTGTTATATTTCAATAAAGGGTCAACGACCTTTACTTAAGTAGGTAGGTACTTTATGTGCTTATCATAACAATACAACCTGTATCCTATTGTTAGGTTTGGGTCCTCATCTTACCATGGTTGACCAAATTCATTGCCTTCACACACCTTCACGAATGTTACTGAAAGACTGAGATAGGTATACGGATTTTCAGTCTGTTTTCCTTAACCGAAATTATTATTCACCGAATTTGGCTTGAAAACCAGTTCTTTCTTTCTTTTTCTTCTTTCTTTCTTGGCCGGCAACGCATCAGTGATGCCTTTGGTGTTGCTAATGTCCATGGGCGACGATGATAAGTGGATCGTCAGCTCGTTTGCCGGCTATTTCCAAAAAAAAATACTATTTCATCAGTAATACAACCATCTATCTACCTAGCTGATTTAAAATTTGATGCTCGCGAAAGAGGTCTTTGAGTAACCGTGTGGGTACTGGGACTACTGGGTAACCAACATAAAGAAATAAAAGGTTCATTAAAGAAATACCTATTTTCTTTAATGAACCTTTTGACTTACTTAAACAAGTATTGAAAAAAAGTGTTGTTATGTCACAAATTAAAATATTAAATACAAAAGTTTAAAAGTTGAAGTTAAGATCTACATAAGTTCTTAAGTTTTTTAAGTTATCTTCTGAGCTGGTAGGTACTTGAGTTGGTTTATTGTCAAAACATGGTCAAAACATTATCACGCGAATAATATTTATAAAAGTTACGGTTGTAAACTTTGTTATGTGTAATCTACGTTTATTTGAGATTGTAGAGTCGACTGGTACACAACGCAATAGGGTTTTTTTAAATTCCCCCTTCTTCGCACTTTGTTAAGTTTTCCAATATTTTAACCATCTTATATATCTCATATGGGTCTTGTATTATTTAATATTAACAAGTAATACAAAAACTAAATAAGTTGTCAAGTTACACAATAACTAAATATTTAGTTATTGCTGGTGTTTTGCTTATTTAAGCAATCACGTTATTTTTCTAGTGACTAGCCTCCCGCCAAAGTAAACGATGTGCAAAGTGACACTGAAATTCAACGTTATTCGGGTTGATTGAATCTAAAAATCAAATTCCTATCGCAATTTAGTAAGTGCATAAACCTATCTACGTGACCTTATGTTAACAGTGAAAATATAACCTTATATGGGCATGCAGGTATGATTTATGTATTACATTAATACAATATCGATGAGAGCGGTGAAGATCGACGGCAATTTCACGAGTACGCCGTGATAATTAAACGTTCGAGTGGTGGTGTGCGTGGGCCCGGCCGGCCCGCTTCACTACATCATAGGATTCATAGATGAATCACGGGGCAGAGGGGCGATTCTTTAACGGAAACTTTAATGGTAACTACTGTAAAATAATCTGATTTTATTTATGTTGGTTCGTGCTATGACATATCGTTGTTATTTGTATTTTGATATGATGATGGTTTATAAAATTTACATCTCATCTTAGTTAACTTTGATGGATTTGATCTCAACATTTGTATGATTGATAATTAAGAGTCGCGCCAATGTTTTGTATCTCAAAAATACTAAGTACACAAAGCGTTGCGAATGGATTAAAATCAAATTATTTTTAGTGTAGATATTCTTCGATATCAAAACTTCCATAAACTAAAGCACTCTCGAATACAATAGTCCTATTTGGTCACTGAGGTAAGTGGTGAATAGCGAAAGGATCGAGTGAGTCTAAAAGTAATTTCTATAACAACTAACATAGGTATGTAAACCAAAATTGTAAGAATTTACAATCTATGAATGCAGACTTCGCTTTTATAATCTCCAGTCATTATGAACTCGACGTAAGATAGCAGATAATTATATTATTTCTGTTCAAGATAATACATGGTTTAGTAATTTGTCCTGACATCTATACTAATATTATAAAGAGGTAAAGTTTGTGAGTTTGTGAGGTTGTAGGGGGTAATCTCTGGATCTACTGAACCGATTCTGAAAAATCTTTTACCAATAGAAAGCCACATTGTTTGTGAGTGTCATAGGCTATCGGATGTTTAAAAATTCATCCCCTAAGAGGTAAAACTAAGGTGTTGTAAATGTTTAAGGAACTTCGTCATTTTTGACCTCAGAAATGTGAAAATTGATTTACAATTCTACGTTCTGGTAGTAGTGTCATGAATGTTTAAGGCACGTCCTTATACCTTTATTGATATGTGCTACCAAAGTGTTACATATCCCTTCAAATGACATAATTTGTGAACCAAACAAAAAAAACCTTAAAACTCAAATCTGTTAAATATACTAAAAAATACTTAATTATATTATTGAAAGGTTACAATTCTTCGGCTTCTTGTTGTTAGCTAGGTAAAGCGTTCTTAAACGAGTTCTCTTTATCCCAATATCCTCATTACTTGACTTCATTTGCGCTCTAAATTTCTGACAAATCCATTCTGCTAAAAAAAAAAACTTTGAAACGTTGAATCGTATGAACTCAACCACTGCACCCTTATATTATCTGTGAGGGAACGGCGCGGCGCGGCGGCGGCGCGGCGGAGAGCAGCCATATCGAGTCTGGTAACTATGCGGCGTAACTCCAGTAGCGCTGCAACAGGTCTGAGGCAGGGGGCGCGCGGGGCGGTAGGAAATCCTTTGCTCACGAACGCACACAAACACACCCGCTCGAGTGTGCGCCATCCGGTTTTCTTTGCGCGTGCGCACCTATACGTACACGGTGCGCGTGTAGTTGTACCTATCAAGTCGATCGATCAATGAGCTCGACATCGGTGATCGGCTCGCACTGTTGCCTGCATGCAACTCATTGATTAACACTATGAACGTGGAATTGTTTATTCATTCATGATGAATATTTTTATTTCAAATGAACGTTTTTGTTGTCCGCATCCTAGGCTGACCTTCTTGAAGCAGTACTATGTAAAACGTATGTTCGCCGCGTTCACGTGTAGCGCAAGAATCGAGGCGGCTGTGTCAGTTTTTCTCACCGATTCCATGTAGTATTATGTAGTCATTTTAACGTAAACTACGAGGTGAGTGAATAAAACGATTTGTTCTATACCATATCTGGCATACTGTGTATTTGTGAGATTACATAGAGCTTTGTTTCGAACGAATGTATGAGTAATTAAGTACATAAGTCCGACTGGTCAATATTGGTTTAGTTAGTCTACATTTTAAATTGCAGGACTATTACATAACCTATGTAGAAGAAAATACATAATAGCTACCACATTCATTGAAATATTAGAAACTAGCGTATAGAACCGACACCGCGAATACTATGTATGTCCCAATGCATTGGCGCCACGTGGCTTCAATCTTTAATGGATTCGTTCGATTTTGAAAGGAGAACCGGGGCTCAATTTTGAAAATCGAACCTCCAGGTGGGGCACACATTTTGTTCGAGATGTCTGTTCTATGACATTATACTTCAATGGTTATTAAGTACAAGTCCGACTGATCAATACTGGTAGGTACATTTTAAATTACAGGACTATTATACCTATGACCTATGTTAAAGAAAATACCAAAGATATTATATTTACTTAAACATCATTGGAAAATACATAATAGCTACCACAGTACAGTTTACACGCGTTTGTCCTTACAGACAATAAAACTCTTAACGGTTTTTCGGTTATTTTTTCGTTTATTAAACGTTTGTTATCGTTGTTTCAGATACAAGCCGGAGTTGCCCCACGGAATATGTAGGTGAGTACTGTCCTGAGACTGCTGAGTTAAGGTCGTAGCTCATCTAAACGACACCGCTCCCACCCAACCAAAGTATGAGAATTCAAATATAAACTTAAAATCGTGCTCTGTAGATGCAACTATTGAGTGGCAAGGTTGCGGTAAGCTTGCTTCCCGCGCGCGGGCTGCTAATTTTTGTTGTTACTGTAAAGTGCACCTACAAAGCACGATTTTAAGTCTATATTTGAATTCTCATACTTTGGTTGGGTGGGAGCGGTGTCGTGTAGATGGGCTACGACCTTTACGCCCGGAACGCACCCACCCTGTGTCACCTGCCAATGCGATTTCATTCATTTGGCAACATTTCAAACTTTTACTAGTTGTACATACCGTGCACATGTCAATTTATGTAGGATATTTTATTAGATGGTATACCTAGATAGGTAGTGATAGGCGAGAGCCTACGAGTTCCGATGTCAGGCTCTCACACGGACAGCCTGGATTCGAATCTAACTTGAGTTGAGAGTTCAAATTGGTAAAACTCCTCAGATTCCATAAATGCATCATAACATCCTTTATAGATAAGCGGTAGCCGGTAAGCATACTAAATCCTGGAGGGCAGGTCTGTCTCTGAGTGACGCCTAGGATGGGTATCTATACAGGATAGTATGGGTATAGGGTGCTGTTAGGATGGATATGGGTGAACTATGCAAGCATTTTTAACCCTCCATAAGAACAAATTACAAAAAGTCACCTAAAAATGTCTAACATAACCTCACTAACACAAATTCAAATCTTTAGGAAGCAATCGATGTCAGATATGATCGATGTGATGATCGATCAGGTAAAATTAAATAGAAATCAATGTATTATCAACCGGTCCGGATCTAACGCTGTGACGCTGCGGCGACGGTCAGCAACGAGTGACATGCTTCAAGGATACAACACGATACGAGACGGATGCGAAACGACTCTACAGAAGCAATAATAATTTATGTATAATAATATGAAAGTAGGAAGTAATGGCGTCGATCAGATGAGAATTTATGGATACATAAACTGCGAACATAATTTTAAGGATTACTCTAATCTGAAATCTGAGCGTGTTGATGGGTAAGCCTTTGAGGAGGACACAATTATGTACTAGATTACCCAAAGATATAAATATGGTTTCCATTAGCAGTCCAGCAGTCTATTGCAGGCCATCCTAGGTTCATTATATTCGTTAGTAATAAATAATAATAGCCCAACCTATCTTTAACCGCTCGAAGAAGGCGTACTAACTGCTATCTACCAGTAATCGTCGCTACCGAAAGCCTGCGGAATACATATTTCTGAGCTATTCAATAAAACAAAGCTTAAGTGATGACAAATAAATTAGCAATAGATACTTATTGACATTATAAAACTTAGTTCGAAAGAGATACTAAATGTTTCTTAAACGCTATCCAATTTGAAGAAAAATAAGGGACAATCGCTCATCAGTATCATTCGATATAGGGACTGAAAATCATCTCCGAGCTAGAATCCATCAAAGTTGTAATCATGAGGAATTCGTTCCCTACATAAATTTTAGTAGTTTGATCACAAGAAAAAAGCAATTGTGTGGTTTTATGAAACCACGGTAGGTATAAGTGAAAATTTTTTTCGTATTGTAGACATTTAACTAAAAATTTTTGGATAAATATTCGATTTAAAGTATTAAAAGATTTAGGGTATTATTCACTTTACCCCCACTCCGCGGCCGACCGTCACGCGACATGCGACACACAGACCAAAAAGTTTGAGACGATGTAATAAAAGTTTCACTTTAAAATTATTCATGTTCTATAAACTAGGACTATAAAGTGCAACCATCAGGAAGAATCCCAAAATCACATCTGAATTATCCTGTATCTATCATCGTGTTCTTTCGAAAGGACAGTAGTTCCTAGCGGCTTTTACGGCTTCACGTGGTTCAGTCTGTTGGTAGGAAGGAAGTCGTCTCTTTCCCGTGTCGTGAGTTGTGTAGGGCCTCTAGCAATAGTTACCGCAGGTGTGGGTCGAGATGGCAGTGGGCTCGGAATTTGCGTCGACGCTCGCGCTGGCGTCGTGTGGGCGCTGCCCGTTCGCCCACGGCAGCCGCGGCCGCACCTAGCCGCGACGTCGCCTCCGCTTCGCTGTAGCCCTGGTAGCTAACACATGGTATTGTGAACTCAACCATCGATTTCTTTGAAAAATAATTAAGAAATTTATTAGCATACACGTGTATTCGTCTTGATCGTCTTTCTCACTCTGAAGTCTGAACTGTGAGAAGAGTGAGAAGATCCATAGTTTCAAGTTCAAAAATTAACTTAAATTTCTTCCTTCCCTTTCACTCCTTCGGATAACTCTCCCACCCACGTTACATTTTTTCTTAGTTGTCAAACAAATAACTTGCAGTTGCTTGGTTCAGCTGCCAAACAGCTGGTTGATCTTTCTTTCTTCTCTCTTCTTGCCGTAATGGCTACCGATGACCGAGGTGTCCACTTTCCATCAGGTGGTTCATCTGCTCGTTTGACGTTGACATAAAAAACTTAGTGTGGGTAGTCAAATCATACATCTAATGAGTGGTATAATAACTTAAAGTTTTGTATGATGTATTTTCAAATGCTCGTTACCTTCGATTGATAGCAAAGATTCTTTAACATCTGTCTGGCTGTAGGTACCTATCTAAGCTGCTAGATGTAAGCTAAGGGCTTACACATCAAGAAAAGGCTTCAATGGGGTCTGAGTAGTAGAGTCTTAGGAGATATTGATCCCCATCGATGTAGAGTCATTACAAAACTAAGTATGCTTCAAGTGAGTTTGTTAATTTTATTTATGTTACCTAGTGGTGAAGTTCTGATAGATAATACTTAGGTATATATAATTGGTAAATTGATCACGCTATTTATCGATTATCGATGTATCTTACTTATAAGAACGATAGTTTTCCAACGGCAAAGGTAAGTTTGTTACTCAATTCAATTTATAATAATTAAGAGAATGTTTCGATTCTACTATTACTATAGTTTGTACGGAACCCTCGGTGCACGATTTCAACTCGCATTTAACTGGTTTTTTCATTAAAACGAATCAAAATTCATTACACCTAACCACTGATAAAATGTCCGAATATACGAGTAAAACAACCGAGAAACACGTAAACGGATAAGGATTTGTAATTCAACAAGTGAAAAACAGCAAACTCAAATTAATTCAATAGGTCCGCGGCTAATCTAAATGGACATCTTGTACGTCGTCAGGTCCGTACAGTCCACTCCGCGAGGTGATGTGGTCCGGCGGCGGTCCGGATGCGATCTACCGTAAATCACCATTCGATACCAGTTATCATTAGCAGCATTCTCGGATCCGGCCGGACGGGTGACGGGCATTGCTAGGGTTTTCACTCGTTTTATAAGCTGGCGATGATGGCCTGCGAGATGGCATGTCAAAGTCAAAGTCAAACCTATATTTTATTTATATAGGTATCATTGATACACTTATGCACGTCATTTTTTGGCTTTTCGGAAGGTGCTTACCCATGTGACTTTTTACCCATTAACAAGTAGCTTAAAAGTAGTCTCTCGAGCACGCTGCACGCTGCAATTCGAACCCCGAAAATATACGTTCCATTTTAATTGAACTATGTTGATGATGTCTACGTTTGTATTTGTGATAAAACTGTTATGGTCGTTGAACCACATAGGTGTTTTAGCTACGTAAGAACTTCCCAAACTTCAAAACTAGTAGGTTTTGATTCTCCACTAATTTAAAATGAGTAAAAAATAACATACTGTGTGCTGGTAAATGGAAACTTTAATCGTGCCTTCATCCGAATCTAAGCTTTGTAGAGTTGCAATTCGCTTTCGATCTTTCTGTTCGTTGCCTTATGACTTTTCGGTGAGAGAAAAATTCTGCAATAATATTTAGTAGTTCAGTTTTTTTATTTTGTTACGTTTCTAATTAATACGTTCGTCTTTAATAGTGCAGTAACTAACCATCTACAATCAATTTATTGATTAATAATAATTAAAACAAGAATAAATATTCCAACTGATATATTTTGCCAATTTCCTTCAGCAGCATTTTTGCTAGGTATTTTGTCAAGTATATCTGGCGAGTGGCAACCCTGACGGCAGGTCAGCCGCGCGCAGCTACCATGGCACCGGGTATTACTCGTGTCATTAAATATTCATGCAGATTAACTAAAAAACATCCATCACACTCCGCTGCTAGAAATAAAGTGTTTCTTACAAATCATTCCACTGCAATCCAATCAAATCTCATGATCGACGATTCAAGTGGGTCGCTACTGATGTTTAGAAAATCTAAAACCACCGGCTATACCCGGATTGGAAGAGAGTCTTTGAGAAAATTATGAGGTTATGCAGTTTGCCTGTTTCCACACCTCACTCCCTCGGTCAACTAGTTAGTTAAAAGTTTAATTACTAAACAAGAGTTACTATATTCGTGTATTTTATACCGGTCACAAATACGTGTCAAATATTTTTAGTAATCATGATAAGTATATAAGAATTATCTCCGTATTTGAAAAAAATAATCCCGTAGTTTAAATAAACTTTTTCAAATAAAAACTTGTAAAACTTCCAATCTAGGTAGGTAAATAAACATATTATTTTATCTACAGCAAGGGTCAGAACAACACCATTACTTTGCTAATTTTTTAAATGGTTTTATTAGATAGAGACATACTGTCTACTTCATTTATGTGTCATTGAAATAGTTAATCCAACTGTGTCACACTTATTTATAAGCTTGTTTTGGACAAAGAACTTTGAATATTTATTTTTAGATCCTACTACTCGTAATATTATAAATGTGAAAGTTTGGGGGAATGGTTGTTTCTCTTTCACACAAAAACTACTGATTTTCATGAAACTTAGCACTCTGGTAGGCCATGATCTGTAATAACTTATATGATACTTATTACTTCGGAAAACGCGGGAAAAACGCTACTTTGATCATTGAAGTACCTATAATGTCATAAAACAGACATCTCGAACAAAATGTGTATCCCGCCCGGGAGGTTCGATTTTCAAAATTGAGCCCCCGTTCTCCTTTCAAAATCGAACGAATCCTATGAAGATTGAAGCCACGTGGCGCCAATGCATTGGGGCATAAATGGTGTTCGGGTTGTCGGTTCTATACGCTAGTAATAATACTTCAATGACTTTGGTACTAATATTGGATTGACATGCTATAAGTCATGCATAACACTTTGTTTTTTTTTCGAATTCGAATATGTTCCAATAAATCAGAATGTAGTAAAATAGTCATTACGATTATCGTTATCGCAACTTGTGATTTTTCATTTCATCTAGATTAAAATACCAACTTCACTATGTAACTTAAAGCGTGTTACATGATCTTAAACTCGTGGACTGAATACATTTCTAGTATAATACGGGTACTCACGAATCGCGATATACATATAAGCGTGTTCCTAACCAAATCCAGACTGCAGACTTCACATGTCTTTGATCACGTGGAAAATATGTATCATGGGTGCTCTCCTTGCGATATTTCCCTTCAACATCAAAAGCATTTCTTGTCATAAAGAAGGTATGAGCAGGATTCATACCGGAATCTCCCTTAGAGCGACCAACGTTGAATACCACTGATAGCCTATTACTGCCTACTGCAGTTACACAATTTCTTAATCAAAATCTTCCCACATTCTGAACCCCACAAGATCTCAAAGATACGTTAAACACGCTTCATTTACTAAAGAAGTCGAACGCATGATTGATTCGGGTTCACGATACGAGAGGCTAGGCTTAACGTGTCAAACACGCTGCTATTACGATTTAAACAACAATTTGTTTTGTGGAAACCAAGATACTGGTATACGGATAGAAGAAACAGAAAAAATATTTGAGTCCACACACCGCGGGGGCTTGCTTTACGATATTGGGCTGTATCGTGTGGTGCGAGAGACGAGGGTCGCTTGTCGCAGAGCGGATAGTTGAGCCGTGTTGATGGTGGAAAGTGATGTCATTGGCCCGACTGAGTACTGTAAACCGTGCTCCATTCGCTCTCTGCTACTTTTGCTTTTTGAGTGAACATTGTAGGTAGGTACATCCTGGACGCACACGTCATTCGTTCGGAATTTTCTAATCACTTTAAGTCACCTTTACTGGAATGTAGAATACCTGAACTTGTCAGTGTCCCATTGGTTTTTCAATTTTACCACCCGTTATCATTAAGTTAAGCAGTGATAGCGGCTGTGATAGCGGTTAGAACGTTGGTCTCCCGAACGCGGGGGCCCGAGTTCAAATCCTGGCACGCACCTCTAATTTTCAAACATTATGTGCGTATTACAAGTTAATTATCACTTGCTTCGGTGAAGGAAAACATCGTGAGGAAACCTGCACACCTGAGAGTTCTCAAGAAAGTTCTCAAAGGTGTGTGAAGTCTACCAATCCGCACTTGGCCAGCGTGGTAGTCTATGGCCTATACCCTTCACATTGTGAGAGGAGACCCCGAGCCCAGCAGTGGGACAAATGGGTTGCTGCTTTATCATTAAGGTCATCAACAACGTTTGCCCATTACGTGAACGGTAAAACTATCGTGGACGGCGATTCTTCTCTAGCGTAGCAAGAACAACTAAAATCTCTACAACACGGCAGTAGTATGAGTTGTTTAGTATTATAACATTAATTATTATTCATGTTATCATTAATATTCAACATGCTACTAGTATGCAGATTGGTATACAATTGAAAAATATTAAATTATAAAAACATTTTTTGTATAATCTGTTGGTATGTTAATTATGTTGTGTTCTAGTGGTTGTAAGATATTTTTCTGAGAATTTATTGCTGTGTTATGCTTTATGAGAAGATGCGAACGAAGCCTAACTCCTGAAACTAAATTATCCTTGGTTAGATAAGCAAGCAGCAAGTCAACGAAATAAAAATATATACTAGTTACAGGTTGAAAGAAAATTTAAGGTGCAGGTACCTGCATAATTATATTGAAATATAAAATATTCTCTCAATAAAATTCGTAGTACCAAATATGAAGCAACTAACTGAATAAAATATAATATACTTAGTACAAAAGATTTTTAATCCAAATAAGATTCGACATTATATTAAATCCCTGAACAGCAGGGAGCTGTATGAAAGTCCAAATATGTAGACATCCTCGTATATTCCACCAGCAAATAAACAAATAAAATTTTTCACGCCCAGTTTAATACAGCCGAAAAAATTGCGGAATGTATCTTCAAATCTTCAAAATGTTCTCGTACGTGTGCCAATAAAAATGTTGACTCAACGGCTTGCTACCGGCCATTATATGGCGTGATGTTGCCCATAAATTAACTATACATAAAATATTAATGATTTATGACGACACCTTCTTAATTATACTTTTAAAAGTAGACTCAAACACGAGGTATATTATTTGTTTCTTAATTAACCGACGCTTTTTTAATCTCCTGGAGAATTAAAACTCTATAATAAGTAGGTAGTTATTACAGGTAGAAGAGAATCTTCTGCATAAGTACTAAGTACTATTACTACTTAGTAGAATTTCTTCTATTTATTTCTTCATAAGGTGCACTTCATTAATTTCGTAAGGACGATTTTGCCTATTTTTGACCCCCCCCCTACCCCCATGTAAGGATACGTAAGATTTCTCGGACCTCCCTTTCCCCTTCTTACGTAAGATTTTATCTAGTTTTATATTAGAAAATTAACTGCATTAAAATTCACAATTTGACGGAAAAAAGATTGTCTCATGTTGAAATGTCTCAAAGATCCCATATTTAAATGTGTAAAAATAATTAAAGACTTACGTAATTAATGAATTGCCCCTAACGGAGCGGATGTGTAATGCGGATGTGATGATGGTGATGATGATGATGATATGATGATGGTTCTAACACTTCTAACTCAATATAATTTTTATCATAATTCGCACCTTCAGTGGAAAAAAGGCATAAGATGAAAATTGCAATTTTACAGGAGATCAAGATTAATGATAAAAAGAAAAAATTGAGCTTAAGTAGCTTTTGTCCCTCTTTCCAATTATATTAATAACTAAAATTCAACGTAATACGATTTATGCTTTTTTTCCACTGAGGGTATCAGAATCAGAATTCGAAATGTTTTTACCAAAATATACAGTACTCGAAAATTCTGATTGAAGAGTATCATCTCTAGTTTTGTATACCCTTTAAACTTAAGTGTATCCCTTTTCTCGTATTATTCAAGAATATCTACACTTTACTAAACACTCATTACAATAGATTTAATAACCGCGATTGCGACTCATAGAAAAGAATGAACTTTAGTAATTGTACGTGAAATTTCTGGAAAAGAATCAGTTCCTGTTTCTATAAAGTTACCTGTGGGCAACGAATACCATAGCTTATGGGGTGTTAATAAGTGGGTTTTTGGAGTGGCAACCTTAGTGTCGCGACTCACGACTCGCGTAGTCTCGGAGCTCGGTGCGAGCGCGGCCTCACGGAAGGTCGACCGCGCCCCCCTCGCCCCGTGCCCCCTCGCCCCGTGCCCCCTCGCCCCGTGCCCCTCGCTCCGCGCCCCTCGCCCTCACCGGTACGTACGTGGAATTTATGTAATTGCCTTCAATTAAAACGAGAAGAATCTCCAGCGCTCGGACGCACGGACGGTCGGACCATCTTCAGCCGACTCGGATCGTGCCAGTAGACCTCTGTGCCGGATGATCTACTCTGTGTTTCTCATGATACTCGTATAGTGCATCGAGTTTATTAATGCCGAGGCATTAATCGGTTTCTTGGTCTTTCGTTGTCATCTTTTAGATTTTTAATTGCTGCGAAATGTTACGAAATAAAAGACGGTAGCTTTTAAGCTCTACTAAAGTATCTACTACAGCTGTAGTAATTTGTTCGGAATTGTCTTCGTTGAAATATTTTCTAGCTAAGTATATGTAATGTAGTTACTAAACAACTTTTTAGCTACATTCCTGTGGTTAAGAAAAATAACAAATACAATGCCTAATAGTACTGTCCATTTTTCAGTACACCTACCTCTATTTCATAGACTATGAAATCTATGTTTTTTGGCCAAAGTTAGTACTATCTACCTATTATTAGTAACTGTGTTCATAAGTAAATAATATTAAGGCATTTATTTAATTTGTAATAATATAATTTTTATTGTTAACTAGCGACTCTAGCAGCTCTATTATTATTACTGTGAAAGTCTTATTGTTAACTAGCGACTCTAGCAGCTCTATTATTGATGTGAAATTTTTTTGTTAACTAGCGAGTCTAGCAGCTCTATTATTATTACTGTGAAAGTCTTATTGTTAACTAACGACTCTAGCAGCTCTATTATTGATGTGAAAATTTTTTGTTAACTAGCGACTCTAGCAGCTCTATTATTAATGTGAAAGTTTTATTGTTAACTAACGACTCTAGCAGCTCTATTATTGATGTGAAAATTTTTTGTTAACTAGCGAGTCTAGCAGCTCTATTATTAATGTGAAAGTTTTATTGTTAACTAGCGACTCTAGCAGCTCTATTATTGATGTGAAATTTTTTTGTTAACTAGCGAGTCTAGCAGCTCTATTATTAATGTGAAAGTCTTATTGTTAACTAACGACTCTAGCAGCTCTATTATTGATGTGAAAGTTTTATTGTTAACTAGCGACTCTAGCAGCTCTATTATTGATGTGAAAATTTTTTGTTAACTAGCGACTCTAGCAGCTCTATTATTAATGTGAAAGTTTTATTGTTAACTAGTGACTCTAGCAGCTCTATTATTAATGTGAAAGTCTTATTGTTAACTAGCGAGTCTAGCAGCTCTATTATTAATGTGAAAGTCTTATTGTTAACTAACGACTCTAGCAGCTCTATTATTGATGTGAAAGTTTTATTGTTAACTAGCGACTCTAGCAGCTCTATTATTGATGTGAAAATTTTTTGTTAACTAGTGACTCTAGCAGCTCTATTTATTAATGTGAAAGTTTTATTGTTAACTAGCGACTCTAGCAGCTCTATTATTAATGTGAAAGTCTTATTGTTAACTAGCGACTCTAGCAGCTCTATTATTAATGTGAAAGTTTTATTGGTAACTAACGACTCTAGCAGCTCTATTATTGATGTGAAATTTTTTTGTTAACTAGCGAGTCTAGCAGCTCTATTATTAATGTGAAAGTTTTATTGTTAACTAGCGACTCTAGCAGCTCTATTATTGATGTGAAATTTTTTTGTTAACTAGCGAGTCTAGCAGCTCTATTATTAATGTTAAAGTCTTATTGTTAACTAACGACTCTAGCAGCTCTATTATTGATGTGAAAGTTTTATTGTTAACTAGCGACTCTAGCAGCTCTATTATTGATGTGAAAATTTTTTGTTAACTAGCGACTCTAGCAGCTCTATTATTAATGTGAAAGTTTTATTGTTAACTAGCGACTCTAGCAGCTCTATTATTGATGTGAATTTTTTTTGTTAACTAGCGACTCTAGCAGCTCTATTATTAATGTGAAAGTCTTATTGTTAACTAGCGACTCTAGCAGCTCTATTATTAATGTTAAAGTTTGTTTTGGAGGATGAATGAATGTTTGTTACTCTTTCACTCAAAAACTACTAATATAATAATAATAATAAATAACGCTTCACACTCATAGCCCCACACTAGGATTCCCTGTGTCGTGGGTGCCATGGACAACACACAAGACAAGGACATTCACACCCAGACCAAGAACAGAAATTCAAACTCATCATTCAAATTTCTGCCTCGCTGGGAATCGAACCCAGGACCCTTGGCGCGGCGATCCGGCATGGTAACCATTGCGCCACACGGGTCGTCAAACACTACTACTGAACAGATTTTCATGAAATTTAGCACACAGGTAGACCATGATCTAGAACAACATATAGGCTAGGTACTTATTATCTCGGAAAACTCGGTCAAAGCCACGGGCAGAGCGCTAGTGAGTAAATAATCTTTAGTTATTAGCTGAATATGACCTTCAGAAGTATCATAATTTCACAAACTCACCAACAACTCCGTATCGCAAAGATTATCTACAATACACCATAATTGTTACACGTCCAGTAGGTACCTACCAATTACTTAATATTTAACAATTAAAAGCTCCAAAACTGGCACGAGTGACGAGCGATTCGCAATTTCGCTCGACACGCAATGATGTTTAAATAAATATAGATACGTTATGCCCTTACAAATCAACCGAAAAATCTGTTCCGATGTCCGCAAGGCACGCTTTATTGCTTTATCGCACGTCTTTATCGCTCTCGCATCAAAACTACATCGCTATATCTTTCTTCACCTGAATAAGAGTTCCCAATTGGGCACTTTTTGAGTCATACAACGCGCGCGCTTGTGACATATCTGCCTCTTTTTAATATATAATATCATTGACGACACGAGTGTTTCATTGTGCCAATTATGTAGGTACATCGTCGAATTCGCTACCTACTACACATCCGCCGCAGCACATGGGTCGGATAAGGTCACTCGTCATCGTCACCGCCATGAATGGGCCGAATGAACGGGCTTGAGCGTCACCGGCCATTCAACGAGAGTCGAGATCCTTCATACCTACTTCATTCTAGCTTTTGTTCTTACGTAATGTTTGTTGGCTTTGCATGTCACGGTTTTGGCCCAAAGAGCGACTCAATTAGGTTCTGTACTTCTTAGTAGAACCGCGTTCAGTATCGATCAACGTAGCGAAATTAAATTAGATTGTTTATATTTAGTTTATTATTTAAATCAGTTTATAAAATTATGTAATCTGAACACTGAACTAATACGTATTGCCTATTATCGTAACTTGTATTTTACAAATATTAGGTAGGTTTACCTTACCTACCTACTATTATACTCGTACTATGTTCTATTCTATCTGACGCATATGGTTTTTACAGATTTTCCCGTACGGAAAATGTTATTATTATTACCTATTAATATAGAAAACGCGTCATTTTATGAATAAGCAATACTAATATAAGTATTGTTTAGAAGTTATTAAATAAGATTTACTAATCATAGCTTACTCGTACCTCTCAAAGATTTACACATATTATTATGACTGACTGTAATTTTAATAGCTATAATAAATAATAATTAGGTACCTACTACCTACTATAAAATGTAAGTGTTTGTCTGCGAAGTGGCACGCGTGCACAGTTAAACCTATTATGCAATCTGTGGTTTAACTGTATATTATGGTCTGTTGTGGACGAGGACTCAACCTACTATAGGTGTACCAGAATCTCATGGCATTGACAATAAATTGACAAGCAGAAAAATGGGTTTTTTAAAGAGAAAGAGATGAATGGAATTATTTTCTTTTTCTAAAATTATGATTATTTTCGATTTAATACCGAAAAAACCTTTCCGATCACAAACCAGGAATATTATTTATATTATTTTCAATGTTTATCGAAAAACACGTGAGAAAATGGTAGATTGTACATACACTGGTATATATACCTACTACTTAATACATGGTTCCCAGGCCAGCCAACCCTTAAAATTGATTTTAGTAAGTTGTTATACCGTATCCTTTTAAGCCGACAACGCATCCGTGACGCCCTTGTGCTGCACTGCACTGTGACTTAGACAGCAGTGACTTATCGTTCTGACTCTTCATAAAAAATGTTTAGTCATCGTACAAAACAATGGTAGATAAAAAAGTATTTCAAGCAGATATAACAATACGAAACAACAAAATAAGGCTAAAAAGTCGAAGTGAATAAAAGAATTACACCAATTTAGTAACTAACGGATGTCGTTGTCCATCTGTATGGGGGCCGTGGGCGCGGATGGGAATTGTACTTTTTATTTAGTTTTTTCACGTTTCCTGTTTAAAGTTACGCATTTTGCATCTGTTTATTGCTAACACGCTGAAATTTTCGCGGAAAAAAAACGTCGCTGTCGCCAAAACGTGACACGTCGCGTTGTTTATTACTCGCTTGACTCGCTTCTAAGAAACGAATATCCTTTTGATTTCGCAAAATAAAATTTGAAATTATAATATGCGGGTATTATATTATACCATTCATGAGTGGTGGAGTGGTGAGACCGATGATTTGTTTGAAATCAACTTTTTACGTTAGGTACCTAGGTAGAAAGATTATCTTAAAGTTAATTAAAATGACATTAGACATCTCACGAGCAGTAATAAGTATATTTTTTTAGCCGGCAAACGAGCTAATGCTCAGCTGATTAAGTGGTCATCGCCGTCCATGATCATTCATAACGACAGGGGCGTCACCAACTCGTTGCCGTTCAAGGAAATAATGTATTCACTCATTATGTAGAACTTGGTACCTTATTTTCTCTTCATTTATTATAACTTATTCATCGATATAAAAAAACAATAGCTATTTGACAAAGGCTCGAGTTTCCGAGTCTAACGTAGATATTTATTTAACATTGAAAGACTTAAACTTTACATAATATTAGAGCACCTTACATTATTAATTTTTGACGTGATAACGTTTATAAAGACGAAGAGCCTGAAAGGCATTCACGAAAACCGAGTAACGGCCGCTCACGTCACGGAAGCGCGCGCAGCATTAGAGAGAGAGGCACGCTAGACCGGCCGTCTCTCTCCCACTCAAGCGTAATCGGTCCGCTTGGAAGGCATTCTCGAAAACGTGGTAACGAGCCTGCTCACGTCACGAGCCACAACGCGCGCAATGTATCGAGAAAGAGATACGCTGAATAATAATAAAACGAAATATATATCTGTAATTTAATATGTAAAATTGTAATTTTCATTCTATTTCCCGTTCCTAATGTGCGAATTGACAATATTTATATCATAAATTATTCTTCTACGAAATAGACGTTATCACGTAAAACCATTGTCCGTAAACCGACTTTACAGACAACCAATTTTTTTAAGGAGAAATTCATATAAAAAATTATTGGTTTTCTAGCCCAGTCCCCCCAAATAATTATAGTTAATGAGAACAAACCCAACAGTCAAACGTGTGCAACTAAAAATCCACAACATTTCCATTACAACAAATAGGCAAGATCATTACGAGAAATATAAAAGCATGTATGATGTATGATGTATCAGCAGCGAATAGGTTATTACGGTTAACGTACATAGATCGCAGTAACTCTCTCATTCATGCTTCCTTTATCTGCGGCCGACATCCGGCGTTAGTTGCACAGTGCACTAAGCACGCATCCGCTTCGGAGCGTACTTCGATCGACGACGCCGCACGAACGAACGAACGAACACTCGGGCACTCAATTTAGTTAAACAATTAAACGAACCACTCTCGAGTTTTTAAGACGATAGAAAATAAAATACAAAAAAAGAGCGACTAAAGAACGTACACAGCTGCGCAGTTTTTACTAATTTTGGTAAAAAAGCAAAGCAAAGCAACAACCCATAATTGTCCCACTGCTGGGCTCGGGGTCTCCTCTCACAATGTGTACCACGCTGGCCAAATGCGGATTGATAGACTTCACACACCTTTGAGAACTTTATGGAGAACTCTCAGGTGTGCAGGTTTCCTCACGATGTTTTCCTTCACCGAAGCAAGTGATAATTAATTTCTAATACACTCATAATATTTGAAAATTAGAGGTGCATGCCAGGATTTGAACTCCGGCCCCCGCGTTCGGGAGACCAACATTCTAATCACTGCTCGCTAGGCTTATCAATTTTGGTAACTTAAAAAGTATTTTTTATTAATAGTTGTCGTTATTCAGAGTGGGTGTAATGCTATATAAAGTGGGTATGGAAGACAAGCTAAACCAACCAAAGCCGAATGATTTCGACGCTTTAAGGAGTTTGTCGTTAAATAGAGTGACGTTACAATATGGAGTTTACACGTAGATCCAAATGGTAGTTAGGTAGGATTATCAGTAACTACTGACGTTGTTGAGTTATCGAAATGGTTGCGATTGTGATTTATACTAGCAGACAAACTACAATTAGTGCTAGTCTGTCCGCGTGAAAGGGCCAACAGCAACCGTCCATTCGGTAAAATAATGTGCTAGGTATTTGTACTTATAGCATATTTTCTAAAAACGAATCCTAGCTAGATCGATTTATCGCCCCCCAAACCTATATATTAGGTACTAAATGCATATTAAATTCAATGAAAAAAAAATCATGAAAATCGTTGGAGCCCTTTCCGAGATTCCGAGAATAGGTATATTGGTACATAATATAAAATTAGATAACAGTGTTATATTGCATAAAGCGATAATTGCTTGAACGGGTTGTTTTTAAGTAAAAAATGTGCGGCTTGCTCAACGATCTATTGAACACTAGTGTGTGTTGTGATACGTTAAAAGAACGCGTCTAACATATCGCCCACCAAAAAGTGCTTAACACCTTTTTAATAGTATACAAGTAAAATAGTATGAAAGTAAAATAGTATGAAAGTAAAATAGTGTTAAAAGAAATATTAAGTAACAATTAAACTTACAGAGTTGAAGACTCCTGAAGTTAAATAAAGTTTGTCATAAAGTTTAACATAGATAAAAAGTAAGTACTGAAATAAAATTGTGGTTTACAGTTACAAATACATAATAGTACCTACCTATAAAAAAATATTTTGCCCTTCTTATCTAAGTTCTAGGATTTGTGTTTGTATCTTGGTATGTTTTTATATTTCTCCACAATACATGATAATGCTAACTCATATAAAACTAAATACATTCGGCCACAAACCAGTATTTATTTATAAATATTTGACTCGAGAAGGAAGTTCAAAGATAACACAATATTTTCAGAAAACAATCGTTAAGATAACGTGTTACGTACAGCAGTGGTGATGGCAAATACGAGACAATACGGGTATCGCTATCATAATGTTGGCTACACAACACACGAGTATTTCGTCAAATTTTACATTATGTACAACTAGCACTCGAATGGCGCCCACGTCTCGGAAAAAGTAGCAGGACGCCCCCCGACCAGGTGGACCAACGACCTGAAGAAGACAGCAGGCATCCGCTGGATTCAGAAGGCTCAGGACCGGTCAGAGTGGCGCAAGTTAGGGGAGGCCTATGTCCAGCTGTGGACCTCCAAGGGCTGATGGATGGATGGACAACTAGCGCTCTGCTCGTGGCTTTGCCCGCGTTTTTCAGGATTATAAGTACCCTATATCTTATTCCAAATCATGGACTACCTGTTTGCTAAATTTCATGAAAATCCGTTCAGTAATTTTTGCCTAAAAGAGTAACAATCATCCAAGAGCTTAAGAAAAGTACGAGTTTGAGATATATTAAGATCCAAAGTCTATATGGGAAATAATGATTGGTAATTTAATTAGTGGTATTAGGTAATAAAGTCCTTGTACCTGAAATATTTGTCAAAGTAACAAAGGTAGAACATTTGTACGTGAACTATTAGTAAAAAAATCAGAGATACGTAGAAAAATCTTATCAAATATAAGATATTATAGATAGTAAGGATGTGCGTGAATTATTTGATCAATAAAAGTAAGTGATATATAGGTAGTAGAGCCCAAGTGTGTGAATTATTTAATTTAATTTAACCTGTCAAGCAGCAATGGAGAGGAGTATGCTTAATATTAAGAAGGTAGACAGAATAAGCAACAAAATCATCAGAAAACGTACAAAAATAGAAGACGTGACAAGGAAAACTTAAGTGGAAATGGACAGGCCACATAATAAGAGGAACTGAAAAGTGGAACAAAACCATTATATTTTGGTATCCAAGAAACAGAAAAAGGAAAAGAGGAAGACAATATCGGAGGTGGGAGGACGAAATAAAAGCCATTGCAGGAAATGCATGGACTAGGAAAGCGACAAACAGAACTGAGTGGAGAGAAATGGAGGAGGCCTTTGCCAAAGTTGGGCAAACAGACCAAATTGTCGGTGTCATAGACTCACCAAAGTCAACACTAGTTTAAGTTTATATTAATGTTAAATGTTGTGTCTGAATAAAGGCTTTTATTATTATTATTTTTATGAACATTAATTGTCTCCTCGTAAGGGTAAATTTCAAACTCTCGTGCGGGCCTTAACCAAGCACGAGAGCCGATGTGGTGTTATCTGTGGCAAAAAATTTCCTGACTATTCTGCACGTATTAAGTATGACTGCTTTCTGTAAGGTGATGTAAGTGAGCGGATGAATGTCTAAGAGTTTAAGGCTTGTGTGTAGTGTATAAGGTATGATTCCGGTAGACGATATAATGATAGGTATCGTCTTGACTGTCTTTACTTTCCACTGTGTTTTTAGTTCTATGGCTAGATCAGTGTATTTGTTTAGTTTTTCAGTGTGTGTTGTTGTAAGGTTATGTGTGTTAGGGATTGCTATATCTATTAAGTATACTATTTGGTTTTTCTTATCGTGTAGAGTTATATCTGGACGATTGTAATGAATTGTCTTGTCTGTCAGTATGGTTCTGTCCCAATAGAGTTTATAATTTGTTGTGTCTATTACAGTCTGAGGGGTGTATTTGTAATATGCAATTTTTTCCTGTATAAGTTTGTATTTGAATGCGAGATATTGGTGGATAATTGTTGCTACTTGATCGTGTCGGTGTTTGTAGTCAGTTTGCACTATTGCTTTACATGCACCCGTTATATGTTGAATTGTTTCCGATGAAGTTTTACATTTTCGGCAGAAATCGTTGGATGATTGTGGTAATTTCATTATGTGTTTTTTATAGTTTCTTGTCTCAATAACCTGATCCTGAATTGCAAGCATGAAACCTTCCGTCTCGGGGTACAATTCTCCACGCTTGAGCCATGCGTTCGATGCTGCTTTATCGACGGTGTCTTGGTTCAAGTCATGAAGATGTCGTCCATGTAGAGCTTTTAGGTTCCATTCATTAAGTTTAGTCTGTCTGTCGGTTTGTATTTCGTTTCTTTGTCGAGTTTCATCTGACAGATTCAGTGGAGTAAGTTTTATATCATTTTGGGCTATTGCTTTATGTAGAATGGAAGATGGAGCTTTACTATGAAAGTAAGTACGTAAACTTGTGACCTGTTTGTTGTGTAGGTTTGAAATATCGATTAGTCCTCTGCCTCCATCAATTCGAGGCAAAGTCATTCTTATAATCGATGATCTAGGATGATGTTTTCTGTGTAGGGTCATAGTGGTGTTGATGATTCTTTGTAGGGTTTTTAAATCTGTTTTATTCCAGTTAATAATTCCAAAAGAGTAAGTTAAAACGGGGATTACGTATGTGTTTATTGCTTTAAAAGTATTTTTAGCATACAGGTGACTTTTCAATATTGCATTTAATCTGTACTTAAAGTGTCTAATCAGGGAGCATTTAATGTCTTTGTGTTGTATATGTTGAGCCTGACTACATCCTAGGTACTTGTACACTTCATTCTCAGTTAATGCCGTTACTGTTTCCCCAGATTGCATAGAATATTGGTGTTCATAGGGTTGTCCTGCCTTTATTGAATTGATTTTACATTTGTCAATCCCGAACTCCATACAAATGTCCTGTGAGAAAATCTCTGTAAGTTGAGCTAGTTGCTGTAATTGATCTTTCGTTGACGCATAAAGTTTTATGTCATCCATATATAAGAGATGATTTATTTTATGTACTAAATTGTCAGTCTGTAAGTTAGTAGTGGAGTTGTATTTTAGATTATATCCTGCATTTGATAAATTCAGCAAATTAGATAGTGGATTCAACGCAAGGCAAAACCAGAGCGGGCTTAGAGCGTCGCCTTGAAATATACCACGTCGTATATTGATGGGTTGTGTTTCAATTGCATTTGTTTCGGTGTTCAGTCTCAATCTTGTCGTCCACTTAGACATTGTGTTTTTTAAAAATGAAATTATTTGGGGATGTATACGATAAATATCTAGGATTTGAAGTAACCAAGTATGAGGCACAGAATCAAATGCTTTTTTAAAGTCTATGTACATAGAATATAGATCTGACCTTTTTTGCTGAGTCTGCTTAAGTATTACTGCATCTATTATAAGTTGTTCCTTGCAACCATAACTATATTTTCGGCAACCTTTCTGTTCCTCAGATAATATATTATTCTTGTCTATGTGTTTGTATATTACTTCTGCCAAACAGGATGTAAGTATTTTGTAGAATGTTTGGAGGCATGTTATTGGCCTATATTTTGATGGGTTAGATAAACAATTTAAATCTTTTGGTAGCATATATGTAGTTCCTTCACTTATATAGTCAGGTAATGTTTCTGGCGTCTTAATGAATTTATTGATAAAGTTATATATAAACGAGTGAATATGTGTGAATTTTTTATACCAAAAATTGTGGATGTTATCTGAACCGGGGGACTTCCAGTTGTGCAGTCTTTTGATGACATTATGGAATACTTCAACGGGTATGCATTGAAAATCCATAGGATCAGTATTAAAATAGCTGTTTTGTTCTTTTTGGATCCAGTCAGCCTCTTTGTTGTGTTGGACTGATCTTTCCCAAATATTTGCCCAAAACGACCGTAGTTCCTCAGCTGATGGTGAACTACTATTTTGAAGATTAGGTTGTGAGGTGACCTCCAAAACGTTGTGTTGGCCTAACTGGTCGGTTTGATTACTATGAATAGTGTCGGCCCCTATTTGGCGGTAAAACTGCTTTTCATTTAATTTGAACTGGCTATTTTGATTTTTACGTAATGTGCAAGTCTTATACCTTTTCAATCTATTGCTGTAAGTGGTAAGCTTTTGTTTTAGAGTATCTAAAAACTCTGAGAAGTGTGTGTTTGGATTTTCATAAGTTGAGTGTATCTTGTAATGTTTTTGAATGAAATTTATTTGTTTTACTAACCTATCGTTTCTATTTCCTCTTATGTATTGTGTTAATCGACCTATATGCACTCTCAGATCATCTATTCTACGTTCCAACCTTATTTGCCACTTTGGTTTCTTTTTCTTATACCTAAAGTCAGCGTCTCTTCTTGGTGGTATTTCTATTTTGGATCCGTTGTTCTTTGCCGCTGTCCATGCTGCAGAATACAATACAGATTGAAAGTCATTAAACTCTGTATTACTATGTAAGTATTTAGGAAGGATATTCTCATTTATATAAATTACTATTGTGCTTAGTCTTTTAGAAGGTTTTTGTTTCGGAATATAAGGTCTCTGTGTCGGATTAATATTTTTGAAATAGTTATAAGCTTTTTCAAAAGATTGTTCTATATAAACATTATCAGTGTGGGTGCATGTTTCAGAGTCAATTGTGTTATGATTAGATGTCAAAGTTAATTGGTTGACTGAAGAAATGTCTAGTGGGGAAGTGTTATCTTGCATTTGTGTGTCATTTCTTGTTTGTGGCAATAGTTCTATTGTAACTTCTCTCTTAATGTCTTGCAATCTTTCTTCTGATAAATATTTATTATGTATAATTAAGCGTCTTTGGTCAGCTACTCTTTGTTCCGATATATGTTGTAAGTTAGGGAATGTGGTGATGAAAGCTTGATGAAGTAGTCCTCTGTAAGCTGATATATTTTCTTCAAGAAATGTTATTTTGTAGTAAGCTCTCATGATTGCCTCGTTGTGTTCCTTGGTCCAGCGCATTCGTTGACCAGTTTTAGGTTTCTGTGTGTTTGTGGTTACTAACATATCCTTGGGCTGTGTGGGAGATACTGTATCATTTAAATTTTCCGGTGTAACTGCGTTTTGCTCTTCTAAGTTTGTTTGCATTTCAATTATTTCTTCACTAACTTCCCTGTAGATGGTGTCTATAGTTTTTTGTGTAAGAAGCTTTTTATTTACTATTGCTCTTCTCTGATCACCTATTCTCTGTCGACTAATCGTATGCATTTCTGGAAATTTCTCTATGAACTTAGTGTGAAGTGAGGGTAAATATCCATTTGTGTCAGTTTCCATTAAGGTAAGCTGATAGTAAGTGCGTAGTATGAATACATTCATTTCTTTACTCCATTTTCTACGCTTATTTTGACTGGCGGTGGTGGGTGCAAGTGGAGTAACTGGGTCAGTTTCTTGCACAACATCCTCCGGTAGCCTACTATTAGTTGATGAGATTGAATGGGAATATGAATTAGTGGATGGAACAGATGGAAATATACTAGATGACGATGGACTATGAACTGATGCTGAGGGATGATGATGACTGTCTGCAGCAGTCCTAAACTGGGCAGAAGATTGTGATACGGTGTCCCCCCCAGAATACGTGGGACAGCTCGAGCCCGTGGGCAAGAGACGGGATTCTCCATCGCGTGTCGCTCCGGTACCCGCCTGGGGTAGTTTATTACCGCTTCTTAAACGCATCACAATTTTGATTTACTATAGCTCCGTTGGCCTTTAATGAGTAAGTAGCTGAAAAGCTACCAAGGTCTTCTCCTCACGTGGTTACAGATGTTCGAACCGGACGTGGAGTTAGATTTATGAGGATGTTTGGTTTGGGATCGTTCGTTGGGGAAGGGTTGTACAGATGTTTATGTACAACTAAATATAAGTTGCGCTATATGCAGCATATCCCTTCCCCGTAAGCCCCCCCACCACGACAAGGTGATCCCCCGGGGGGGTTATTATTATTATTATTAAGTGATAATAGGCAGTAGAGCCCAAGTGTGTGAATTATTTGATCAAAAGTAAGTGGTAATAGGTAGTAGAGCCCATGTGTGTGAATTATTTGATCAAACGTATGTGATAATAGGTAGTAGAGCCTGTGTGTGAATTATTTGATCAAAAGTAAGTGATAATAGGTAGTAGAGCCCAAGTGTGTGAATTATTTGATCAAAATTAAATGATATATAGGTAGTAGAGCCCAAGTGTGTGAATTATTTGATCAAAAGTAAGTGATAATAGGTAGTAGAGCCCATGTCACCTATGTGTGAGAATTATTTGATCAAAAGTACCTAAGTAATAATAGGTAGTAGAGCCCATGTCACCCATGTGTGAGAATTATTTGATCAAAGGTACCTAAGTGATAATAGGTAGTAGAGCCCATGTCACCTATGTGTGAGAATTATTTGATCAAAGGTACCTAAGTGATAATAGGTAGTAGAGCCCATGTCACCTATGTGTGAGAATTATTTGATCAAAGGTACCTAAGTGATAATAGGTAGTAGAGCCCATGTCACCCATGTGTGAGAATTATTTGATCAAAAGTAAGTGATAACAGGTATACTCGTAATAGTAGAGTCCATGTGTGTGAACTATTTGATCAAAAATAAGATATAATTTAAAGAGCAAGTGTGCCTGAATTATTTGTTTAAAAATTTGAAACACTAGGTAAAAAAGCCTTTGTGATTGAATTATATGATACAAAATAAAAGATTTTACATTGCAGAGCCCTTTTGAATTCTTCTACTTGCTAAGTCGAAACAATACTTGATATAAATAAATAAAATAAACAAATAAATACTTATGGCGTAACAGTTAAGGGTTGTAACCATGACTGAAGGTAGTTGATTGCGGCGTGCGTACCACGTCACGCGTCACGCGTCATGCGTCACGCGTCATGCGTCATGCGTCATGCGTCGTGCAGGCGGATGGAAAGCGCAGGCGGAGGCGAATGCTTCCGCCAGCCGCCTCCAGAATAACAAACGGAACCTGATTTCTATCAAGTGGGCCACCACACCGCCTCGCGATCTCAACGCTATTGAGTTTTTAAACTAGGACCGTGCGCTGTGTTGTTATTGAATAGAATAGAATATTTTTTATTTCATAAGATGCTGCAGTAACAAGCTAAAGAAAAAAGAAATAAAGTTATAAAACTATGATAAATAATTAAATAAATAAATAACGCTTCATACTCATAGCCCCACACTAGGATTCCCTGTGTCGTGGGTGCCATGGACAACACACAAGACAAGGCCAGTCACATCCAGACCGAGAACAGAAATTCAAACTCATCATTCAAATTTCCGCCTCGCTGGGAATCGAACCCAGGACCCTTGGCGTGGCGATCCGGCATGGTAACCATTGCGCCACGCGAGTCGTCAAATCATGAATCGTCATGATAATATTGAATTGTAGTCAAACTGTATGAAAAGGGACCGCACTCAGCAATGGCCGCAGTAAAACTACAACGTCTACGACCGGTTGTTTTGGTATTGGTACCTACCGTTCGTAATTACGATTAATTAATTTAAAAAAGTGTTAGTGCTCTGTGGCTAATCAGAGGACTATTGCATTAGGCTTTAGGATGCATGTATCCTCCCACCACGTACTTTTTCATACATAAACATTAAACATTACATAACGAAGTGGGCTGAAGGGGTTGATTTGATACTTTGAGGGTGTTTATTATATTAAACGTTATTACGTTATATATGTGTTATTACACATTACTCGAATTTCATATGTTCAGTGTTCAATCATGATAGTAAAGTTCACACACTGTAAAGGTTTAACCTAAAACGTAACGTAACGTTTATTTATTTTATTTTATTTTATTAAAAACCTAAATTCACATAATATGTTATTCCTTAACTGTGGACGTCAGTAAACCCTGGCATCGCGACGTCCATAGAGTAACGGTCAGCCAGATGGATCGAATGCTGGCAATTAACATAAAATATAAATTAAAAGCAATTAAGTTAATCTTTCGAGTTATCCGTTAGTCATTTGTTTATTTGATTTTTATTGCACCACATAGATATGGTAATAGGGAACAGAGTCTTAATACTGGTATTCTTTCGCAGTCGGCGTTGGTATTAGTTGTATTTGAGTAATATCCTTGGATTTAAACACTTTGAATCAAAACAAGCAAACTAATTAATTGCAGATTTTTATTATTTTTTATTTGGCAATTGACTAAGCGAATCAATTCTTTGTATTTCGTTTGTGTACAAAGCTCAAGTACAAAAGTAGCCGACGCGACGGAATGCTGTAAAATACGCAGTCGTTATAATTAGTAATGAGTTTAATAATGTAAACTATGCATAACTATAATTTTTGTACTGTACAGGATCATGGCCAAGGCAGTGGTCGAAAGAAGTAAAAACGTAGAACAGACTAGAAGTAAAGGACATCTCAGGATTATCTGACATGCAAAGCAAAGCAACAACCTATAATTGTCCCACTGCTGGGCTCGGGGTCTCCGCTCACAATGTGAGGGGTACAGGCCATAGTCTACCACGCTGGCCAAGTGCGGATTGGTAGACTTCACACACCTTTGAGAACTTTATGGAGAACTCTCCGGTGTGCAGGTTTCCTCACGATGTTTTCCTTCACCGAAGCAAATGATAATTAACTAGTAATACGCACATAATGTTTGAAAATTAGAGGTGCGTGCCAGGATTTGAACCCGTGCCCCCGCGTTCGGGAGACCAACGTTCTAACCGCTAGACTATCACTGCTCTGACATGGATTTCTATGAATTTTGAGCATAACTTTCATAAACTTCAACTTGCTGAGCTGAACTGCATGGCTTCTGGCTTTCAAAGGTACCTTTCAGGCGATTCTCTCCACTGGTACAGTTCAGACAGCAATTCAGCTCACCAAGTTTAAGTTTCAAAGCTCAAAGTTTTAGCCATTATAAAAAAGTTTTTTCCCAAGAAGCAATGTTCCTACGAAGTTGCTGTTAGCTGGAATCCATATCTTCCAGCACCGGTGCTGGTGTCGTTTTCACTTGTGGCCATTCGGGCTTGTCCCCGCCATTGTTCTTCCTTATTGGCTCCGTTTCCTGCAACCTCTTCAATCACTATTGTTCCCTGGTAACCGAATATAATCACGAGACAATCGCGATTGTTAATCGATGATTCTGTTTTAACTTTGTTTATTTGAAACATGTTTGTAACTTAAAAGGAGTTTTGTAAACAAAGTAACGATCGAATAACAAAATGACAATTATATCAAGAATACCTATAGAGATTTAAGGCTAGCACTGTGCCTGTGCCTTTGCCTGCGTTTTCCGGGACAATAAGCACTCTATCATTATGATGGTCTATCTGTGTGATGAACTTCATGAAATTTCGTTCAGTAGTTTTTACAAGAGTAACATGTTGCATACATCCATTCAATTTTCACATTTCTAACATTAGCTATTATATCTTATTTGTACTATTATTTCTTGTGACATTAGGAAGATTTAGGTAATAGTTTCAAAATCATGTAAGAGTTCTGGAAATCTATTGCATTTATTCTCATATAGGTACGATTACATGTACGTATATTATAATAGGCATTATAGCAGAAATGCTTATTGTTAAAAAACCGAGAACGCAAAATGCAATTAATTTTTTGCAGCGGAAAGAATACCGCACCGTTAAACAAACAAAAAAGGTACGGATGTGGATGCAGGCTGCGACAACAAAAAACAGCTTTTGCACCAAATCACATTTAGTTTGAATGACGTGTTCCATTAAAAATTATCGGAACTTCCGATACAGATAAAATTATCTGAAAAAATAGACTACTCAGTGTTTTCCTTCAGGTACCTTGCAGCGTTGTTTGTTAATTTTGTAGATAATTATGTTAAAGTTGGTAAAGTACACGACAACTCGAGATGGCAAATCACATCACTCAACGTGATATTTCATCGAGTAGTCGATATCGAAAGGAGAACCCCAATTTTCGGCCTCGAACCATATGTAATCTGTGCTAGAACATCGGACTAGACAAGAGTAAACTATATACCAAAAAATTCGTCTTATTTATAAGATAATCATATTTAAATCTTAGCTTCAGCTGCTCTTGCCAAATGAACTTAATAATGCAAAAAAGTTTTCACAGTATTTACCTCATTACATACGATTTTATAATCGATTGAATCGATTGATATTGATCGATTTTTTTTTTTTGTTTCCCCTCACGGGAGGGAGAGGCAGAGAATGCCGATTACGCATACCTGCGGAGCCGTCTCCGCAGGTTATGAGTGGGTCGCTCCAGAGGGGAGAATACACTCTAAACTCTGCCTCAATGGTTTTGGTCCTATGACCTTAAAACCTTCATCTAAAGCGACTCCGCTTGAAGAGGCGGAGCGCTAATTGATCGATTGATGGAACATAATAATATATTTTATGTATTATTTATTGATTATAATTATATTATTAATTTATTTTTTACATATTTTCGTATTCCATATAAATCAACCCTAAATAATATATTATAATTACCATTTAATCGTTACGCTAATTTTATTAAATTACATTTCGAATATTTTGACATCGATTAATCGATTGACAACAAAGATGAAGTAATCCCTAATAATGTCATTTTGGTAACCATAGTATTTATAAATAACACCACTGTATTGTCATAGTTCTCATCGATCTTTCATCTTTCTACGCGTGTTTTGTATATTTTTACTATCAAATATTTTCAGCGTATTTGGAGTCCTATTTACTATTGAAACTCATCGACACGCACACAGTGATTTTAATTTTCTATTGTATTCGCTTTCATACTTGTGTTTTGGTGAATGTGTTTCGCAGTTTCGCTACAATTTCTTGCAAACTAATACTATATGAATATGGACTCCTTAATCGCCTGTTTTGTGACTGACAAAGGTTCAGAATAAGTTCTGAACCCTGGATAACGTACCCTATACATCTTTAGAAGATCAGGAAGTTGCTGTGGCCATACTTACAATGAGTATATTATGGTACTTGATTGGACAAGGTACTAACGAAATATAACGCCTCCTGCACAACTACAAGAAATATTAATATATTATAATGATAACTAATAAAATCTCTTGAAATATGCAATAGCTTTTATTATACAACCTTTTTATGACATTCGTTTTGGGTGAAAACCATTGAAGTAGTAGATATTATAATAGATACCCGCCAACGTAAGTGTAACATACATACTCGTATTATTAAATAGCACTGTGACACGAGTATGACATAATCATAACCTATAATTAAGGTGATTCATTCTAGGATTTCCTTAGTTGGCCATTGCTGACAGCCGTGAAAATTGGAGAAATTAAACCTTTTGCAATGATCTAATTGACAGCCAATTTCCAGTCTTGTCTACTTAGGCCTGAGTTTCTATGGAAACTGGGGTTCTCCTTTATATATCGATATAAATAATATGGATGCCATAAAATGAAAACGAAATCAAAAACCAAAACTTCAGTTTCCGCTGAACGTCAAAATCATAAAAAATTGCCATCGCAAGTTGTCCCGTAGATACTTTATTCAGTTCTTTGTTTGGGTTCCAATCAGGTATAGAATCATAGAAATGAGCGCCACAAATTTTGTGAAATCATGAAAATACTTGCTTAATGTCTTCAAGAAAAACTGTTTACTAGAGTACCTAGTTTTTAGTACCTAGTATCTATTGTGTGGCTGATCGTGTTTCAAAGTTCTATGTTTAATAAATATACTTATTTTTAGACAATAAAAAAGGCTGAGTGAAGTTCTTTGCTTCATCAGCCAGGAGGGAGAGCGAAAGACCTTATTACCTACAAGTTCTATGACCGAATTTTCTACGTTGCGCATTCAGTTTTGTTAGTTTTACTTTATCAATAGAAGTTAATTAAATATTTCACTACTTGAGTTCGTGTTTCCTTTTCTGAGATAAAAACAACTTGTTAACAGCCTTGGTAATACGACGTAGGTAGAAATATTTTTGGTATGATCCGAGCAAAAAATGGACCAGTCAATGTCAACGTTGATGATGCTCACTTCATTCACTCCGGAGAATATTCATAAATTATAATGAACATTTAAACGAGTGAGCGATTGTCGTGCGGTTGGCGTGTCGAGTCGACAATGCGAACATGTTCAGGTAGAAACTTTTTTTAGTAGACTGCCAACTGAATAATGGGACTTACCATTCACGAAGATATCGGCTGATATGATCATATTGGCTATACCGATATATCGATATTTTTTTTGTTTAATCGGAATGCTCAAAGACCAACTCCTTTCAATATTCGCAAAACAAAATCCGATCGATTTATCTAAACGCGTCCGTCTTCACTCAACACTGAGTCCATTATTGAAAATCGGACGGAATGATTAGTACTACTTACCGAATTGATAAGATACGGAGTTGTGTAACCAATCAATAAATTACGCACTCGCAAGGTATGTATTCATTGTAAATTGTAATAATGCTATTATCCAATCGGTTGCGGTTGCGGTAATGATATAGGTAGTACCTAGGTGCTTTTTGATGAATTATAGCGTTGTCAGATTATAGTGACAAGCGAGGTCCCGTGTAGCGCGCGTTATCACTCGTCCTTGACACAGAGATGCCGCGTGTAGTGTACAACGCGCCTTATTGTCGACAACCTTGCGAAATTGTGCTCGCGTGTAAATACACCCGCGGCTGGCGGCTCCCGATAACGCGCCCCTCCTCGGGTTGAGTCGTGCTTGTTCCTCGCACCCGGTTCACTGCCAAACGTAAGTGCTCTTGGCAGACACCTCCTCACTTCCTCGATAAACCCGGCCGCACAACGTTCCGCATGTCGCCGCCGCGTCAGGCCGCAACATTGTATGGCCGGTGCTAAATCAGTACCTACTTACGCCGCCGGCCGGTACTTCCTACGTTATGCGAGCCGGAATTGTTGTACGGAGATAAGCGGAGCGAGGGCGAGGGTGAGACAGTGCAGTTGCAGGACGAAAGTGGGCGGAGTGGTACAACTGTCGCCGACCGGAAACCTTATTCCCGGATGCGGCCGTGCGGGGGATCTCGCCGGAAGCTCGATAAACGAGCACATCCGTTGCCGTCGCCCGCGCCGCAAAATTTGGCACCGCGAGCGCTCGCAGTCCGCTTCCGGCCCCCGCTCCCCGCGGCCCGCTCGCCTGCGAAAATAGCGGCCGACCGCTCCGTGTACGCGGTTCATTCAGTATGGCCGCCTTCCATTCATAAAAAGGCGAGGCGCGCGCGGAGAGACGCGCGACGGCGGGGAGCGGCTCTCCGCCGGTCCGCGCCCGCACCCGACGCCAGTGCGGAATGTGCCAGCGAACGGAACGGTCGCTTCGTCGGAGCGTAGCGCCAGCGCTCCCGGTTTTCCACTAAAATGTGTATAAGAATAAGTACAGTGAATCCGCACGAGTTCGGAACGGTCACGAGAATCGCCGTCGTCGAGATCAGGAGTAGAAATCTACGAAGAACTTCACCGAGGAAGTGAGTAGCGGCCATATTGCAGTGATAACCGCGCGGCGGGCGGACGAGAATCGAGGCCGGTGCGTGGGCCGCCCCCCGCCCGCGCCAGGTGCCGCTCCGGGCCGCGCCGGTCTCGCGAGCCTTCCCGTGGATTCGCGCGCCCGAAATTCGGTGGTTCCGCCGTATTCCGAGTGTGTGTGCGCGTGCCGGCGTTGGCCCGGGTGGCACCGGGCGCACCGGCTGGAGCGCAGTGCAGTGTGTGGGGCCAGTCGGCCCGAGTGCCCTTGTGTACCGTGTAGCAATGTGCGTAGGAGACGGGTGACCGTGGAACTTCCGCCTCGTAAGTACCAACCGGCCGCCGGACGGGCTCTCGCCCACCGGTGGCGGTGACGGCTTGCGGTGAACCTCCAGTAGCGCAGGACTGAACCGGCTAGGGTGTATTTGTCGCGGAACTCCGAACTCGCAAACGCTATGAATGTAGCAATCGGTGAATAGCGAGCGAGGGGAGCTAACATGAATGAGGCGACAGTGGCGTCGGCGGTCGGTTGTCGGCGCGGCACGCACGTGCGACGCCCGCCACGCCGACACGCCGACATGCCGAACTTCAAGCTCTCTGCCTGCCATACTGTCATCCGATAACTATCGTTTCAACTGCCATAGTATCCTGGAACTCTTCCACCGCCCTACTTCAACAGAGTTAGGATTTGTAGGTTTTCCGATCTTCAATTTACGAAGATCTGTAGTTTTCATACTTACGAACTGAAAACAATTTTTGATTTGATTTTATAACTACATAGCTCGTAACTATGTAATCACGTACGACTGAATATATTATTATAGCAACAGTAAACGTTTTCGACAATAAAATGATAACTGAAGGAAGATAAAGAATAATAAACAATAAGAAGCATAATCTTAACGGATTCGAAAACACAATGCTAAACAAGATTTTAATTGTACAGTACATCAGTCTTTATCCTTCCGGATACAAATACATAAGTGAAACAACTTAATTATTATTAACGTTAAACAGTTGTCGAATTTTCTGAAATATATAATCTATTTGCTACTAAAACTCATTGAAAACGACTCGATTTTTCGGATTGACTTGATATTTAACCCTCACAACCTACTGGCAAGAAATATTTCTCATTCAATTCATATTTACAATGTTTTCATCGTCTCTATAATCAGACTTAAATTCAAAAGTCAACGGTCAACACGTGTCTCTACTAACGATAGGCGCCGATGTGATATAATCTATTACTTTCTTCATAAATATGAAAGCTAAATGAGCACTACTTAATTCATTTCTATTCAAACCTATTAAAATCCAAACAGACGAGTATATTAATTGGTCATTTACTCTAATACTGTATGCTAGATTGGATTCTCACCTAAAACTGTCGCCTATAAGATATTTTTAATTTAATAGCAGTAGTTTTGGATTTAGGGAAAAACATAATTAAAAAACAGGAAAATGATGATATTCTGAGTCCGATAATTTTGTTGGAACCTTGATCACAATAAATAGTTTAGAAAACTGAATGTAAATAAATTATTAATATAAATAATAATACAGCTAATATCTGATGGACTTATGCCACGTTACACGTCCGGTATACACCGGAAGCAGAAGATAGTAAAGTAGATCAGAACATTGTGTTATCAATTATCATGCTTTTTAAATTATTATCAGTACCTATTACAACAATCAAAGTTCAAATAGAAACTGACAACACAATAAAATCAAATCATGATATAATGAATTTCCAATAAATCCCACAAAATCTTAAATTTCATACATCTGGAGGAGAATACGTGTACACGGAACTTGAATTAAATGATGTGAAAGTGAAGTTTTGAAGAATGCGTATCAACCCTAGATTTAGACTCGATTGATGTCCGAATCAAGTAACAACATCTAAACAATATTAACTTGTTTATCAAACTCTTCTGTAACATTAGACACTAAATTAAAGAAACGATCTCATAAATCCACCGCAAGATCGTAGAAACCAATAAAAAACAATAAGTCTCTCCGTCCGTCGAAGATTAAGTGGTGGAGTTTTCATTAAATTATTATTCATATCATGCGAAATCAACTGCCATCTATTTATACTTATTTTGGCCATATCGTAAATTTCCGATTCCCTTACCACATGTCATGAATCTTATCGTATTCTGGATATTTGCAAAATAAATATAATATAACTCGTCTTAAACAAAAATTCGAGTTCATTTTTGCAGAGGATAATAAAATTATCTGAGATAAAGCTTTTATTACTTCATACATATCCAGTACATAATGTGCGAAAAAGATAGTGTATCATTTTAATTAATAGACGCCAGTAGCAGATTATGTATCGCGAGTACAGAGCATGTTGATATTATTAAATGTTTATTCAATACACAGTGATTCGTTGATAGCTGTAAATAGCTGTTCGTAGAATATTTAGTTAATGTCAATCATTTTAAATTTCCATTCCATCAGAAAACAATATTAATTGGAGTCGCCCTGAATCATTCTGAACCTTACTTATAAGTTTTATTGCTGTAATGAACAGCATTATCACAACATTAAATTTTGCTATAACAATATTTGAGAATGAAATGAAATGACCGGCGTGTAAACCTCCTTATGATAAAACAATCACACCTATAGATACAGTTCAACTTACCTTGAAGACCAGCCTTGAAAATATGTAGTTAAAAAATTAAACTATTTCAGTGAATAATAATGTTCCAGAATAAGTTTAACGGCATGTAGGATATTTTTCCGGAAATAATTTAAAATTCGATGCAATTTCTGAAAAGGTGCAAACAGCATTTTGACATTTCCAATTCTAAGAATCAACAGTAAATATACGAGACTAAACATACATTGGAGGAATGAAGTTATTATAATCTGACAGATAAGTAGATAGGTATTACTTCAGCGTAATGACGCCAAAAGCTATCATTAACTATCATGTTATCTAATATCGTCTCCAATTCAGAGGGAAGCGTCGTTTTCTGCTCGATGTTATCAATAAAACAATAACGATGCGTCCATAGCTGATAAGATGTGGAGTTTCTTACCACAATACCTTAATGAGACATGTTGTATAACAAATATAGGAAATATTTTAATCGTTCTTCCTGGTACCTTTTCACGGATTAATATATGTACTGTGGAATCCGTTTATAATGACATAGAAGGGAAATGACTAGCACGTCATACTAAGTGGACATCATACCAAACATAGGTATTCTTAGAAAATAAACATCTTCCAGTTTTTGCAACTATCTACCAATTACTAAGAATCAAAACAAAACCGCACATTCCTATGCCCAAATAATCGTTGCAGAGAAAGGGGCGGGGAGAGTCACGAAAACAGGCGAAGGTGTTAAAATTAATGTCGGTCAGTATAAACCAGGCATGATTTCTTAAAAATACGTCATATTAAGCGAAGTCTTTGCTTTTTACGAAGAATTTTATACGAAAACCAAACTTTGCTGTGTAAATACGTCATATGAAGTGGTTGATCAATATACTCGTAGACAGAGTCATAATATACGGATTCTACTGTTTTAACAAAACAAAACTGATTTCTGAGTTTAAATAAGTACAGGACCTAATTTTCTTGTGATGTGATTATTATTATTAATGTGATCCATTCGTCCATTTGCATCATTTTCATCGTTTTCTTAATTTCGTTTATTACTTTTATCTTTAGTATTACAGCTAAAAAAGTAAGCTCTCGCAGATATATTGGTGGTTATTAAAGTTATATTGTTAAAAGATTATTAAAATCTTTCTCCATTCAATCATGCAGAAGTTAGAAAAGCTGGTATAGACATTAATTGTGTACTTTGGGTCTTTTTGGAGAATTTTCCACTTTTAACTAGAGGTGTTCCAATTTTATGGATGACAAATTAACTTGAATATTATAAAAGCAACGTTATTCGTAGAATTACATTTTGAGAAAATTTACTACACTAAGCTCAAAATTGCAGTTCCAATTGACCGGTCTGATTTTGAGTCAAAGTAAATACATAATTAAAATTCTATAAATTTCCTGAGTTTTATGATATTTAAAGCGAATACTTACGCTAATACTGTACGCGTAGAAGCTAATGTTACAACCAAAATAACGAAAAGGTCTGAATTTGATTATTTACAAACAAAACTATCGATTGTAATACTTCATACTGTTAAAATTTTTAATATTGTAGAAGTTGATAGAAACTTAAAGAAATAGAAAACAGTATTATAGTCTGAACTCAGCTCAGCTCGACATAGGATTCGATAAATTTTATTTTATATTTACCAATACGAATGGAGTTATTACAATAAGGATGTAATTTTAGAGAATAGTCTTATTCTTTGATCACCCAATTTTTCTGACGTATTCTTTTGGCCAAAAAACGAATTTCCGAGTATGAACGTAATATAAATACGTAATTGAAAAAAGTTTCTTCAAATAGCAGATGCAATTACAGTAAAAGCAAGTCGTGGACATTTGAAGCGAATTGGTCAATGTTAAACTTGGATAACTTGAGTTCCTATGTGGAAGAAATGTAGTCGGCGTCATGTCATTGCTCTAATCACGAGTACCCCCAGAGGCCTTGACCATGGTCAAGTTCAATGTTATCGGATACTTGGCACTACACTCTCTTTTGTTTACTTCAATACACCTAGGTCATTGGCATTACTGTAAACCCAATTTTTGAAAGTTGAATGCGACCTTGCTTATTGTCTGTTTACCGTACAGGATGTTTAGGCTATACAAAACTATTGATGCCTGATTCCTCAATGGACAATTTTATACAATAGTAACATGTCTATAATACACAATTATCTGTTTGTCATAACCAAAGGATACTTAGTAGAGTTGGCAAATAGTTTTGGTTTAATGTTGCACGAGGATTTGCAGTTTGGAAGGTTAGCAAAGATTTGCCTTGGCAAATCCCTTGGGATTGGGATCTTAGCGATTGCTATACCGATATTAATCAGCGATATTTTCGTTATCGTTTGGCGCTTTCATAAAATTCTTGTTACAATAAAATTCGTTAGTAATTTGTTTGCGTCTTAAAGTTAGAAGTCAACGTATTTAGTCAAATATGTTACTAGAACAAAACATACACAAATATAAATCAACGTTTGAGAAACATAATAACAAGATACGGACAAGCAAGAAAAATGAAGACAACTATAATATTACTACTTATATTGTGAATCATGAAGACAATTGAAGAACATAGGGCCTAAAAGTTCATGATGTTGATATTAAAGAACAAGATGATGCTAAAAATGAAAATAAAATGAAAATAAAATGAAAAGATAGCACCGATGAATACAACTCATTTGTTCTATTCTGCTTATCGGTGTAAAATCACAAGGAGGAAATATCAGAAGTCAATAGACAAATAACACTCTTTTGAAAGTTTGTTAAGGGTGCCTATTTTATACTGAAAAGATTTTTTGGTCCTTGGTCCTTTTTGATTAATGAAATCTATGTAAAACTTTTAATAATTTTATCTACATTTACGTAAAATTTTTTAATGTGTAACAATTACTAAAAGTAAACAAGGGATAATTCTACATGAAATAGTTTAACCCAACGTATACATAGGTCGGAGTCAATAGAAACTAGGTCTTATTATTCATATTCGTTGTTATGGAAGTTATTTCCATAATATGTGGTGTGAATATCATGCTTATAACAGCTAATGTGAAATTTATCTACGGCATCTCATTGAATATTAAAGTCATCCCAGATTACGCCATTAATTGACTCTTATTCAGATTATCGTAATTTACACGGATTATACTTTAAGCACATTCCACGAACAACGGGCTAAGATGCTTGATAGTGCCGTTTTCAAACTGCGTCCCACACACTCGCACACAAAAACTGCGCTCTGCGATCATACTTTCTACACTAATGTATGTCATGTATTAGTATCGTTACGTGTATTACTTATGTCAATCGTGCACATCATTTACTTGATTACTTTGAATTATTAAACATAGCGAAGTACGATCAAGACAGTACTAACGAACGCATTCACTCGTTTGACAGGTGGGGACGATGAGGGAACAGGAAGGCGACGGCCCGGAGAGCCGTTAGCCGGACTCGATGGACGAGTATGGCGGGCCGGCGGCGCCGCCCCGGCCGCCCAAGCCGGCGGCCCGCGTTCACCGCGCGGGCAGCGCGCGGCCGCCCGCCGTGTCGCTGCTGCGGCCGCGGCCTGAAGCCGAGCGCGAGCGTAACGCGTACGTGGAGGCGCCGCGCCGCGCGGCTTCCGTCGCGCACGCGCACGCGCATCGGACGCACCACGGACACGCGCACGCCGCGCAGCCGCTCAAGCCGGTGACGACGCAGCCGGGCGGCGGGGCCGCAGCGGACAAGCGGCGCGGCGCCGGCCCGGAGTCGATCGTGTGCGAGCAATGCGGGCGGTGCCGCTGCGAGCAGTGCGCGCGGCCGCGGCCGCTGCCCTCGCGCTGGCTGTGCGGCTCCTGCCTGTGCAGCGCGGAGGCGTGCGTCGACTACGCGTCGTGCATGTGCTGCGTGAAGGCGCTGTTCTACCACTGCGGGAGCGGCGAGGAGGAGGCGGGCGAGCCGTGCGCGTGCGGGCCGCGGCTGGCGTGCGTGGGCGCGCTGGCGCTGCCGCTGCCGTGCCTGTGGCTGTACTGGCCGCTGCGAGCGTGCGCGGCGGCGGGCGCGGCGGCGTACGGCCGCCTGCGCCGCTCCGGCTGCCGCTGCCCCGAGCCGCCGCCGCCGCCGCCGCTCTCCAGTATTATCTAGTCCCGCCGCGAGCCGCCGCGCCCCGACCGGCGCTCGCGTTGTACAAATATTTATTGGCGAGCGGAGAGCTTCGGACCGCGCGGGGGTGGACTCCAGTGATCCAGTGACGTGCTTGGTCCGAGTGTGTGGGCGCGCGGGGCCGCCGGACGAGGCCCCGGGCGCCGAGTGATCGTCTACGAGTACCTTGTAAATATAGTCGTATAGTGTGAATGTACGTGAACGTGTCGCCGAACGCAAAAAGTCTCAAATTTTCTTGAGACCGAAACGTGTCATAAGAAAACGCTAACATTAGTATTTTGGATTCCACACAAATCCAGAGAAGATTAAGAAATGAGATAAAAGAAACATACATTAAGATGTAGATAATTTACCATTTATTTATTAACTGAATTTGTATTTATTTGTAAATAAAACGACAACATTATATTATATATCGAATGTTTACTATTTACTGCCTCTTTTTTCTGCCTTTCGATTGCTGAGGTCGACATCAACCTTACTTCATACTTATGAATGACACTTGTTGAGGATATGAAAATTTCATGAAAAATTTACATTATGTTCTATTATGTCTTCTGTGGTACGAGACTTATTACCTAGAGAATCCCTCGTGGTCCTATAGCTGGTAAGCTAGGACAAAAAAGTGGAAGCCAGCGAGAAAATCTGATAAATTATTATATAATGATGAGGATAAATGAAGAGTACTTGGCTATTTCTACTCAGATATAAAATATTTTTTAAATGATTAAGTAACCATTTATAACCTAGCATAGTAGAACATACGACAATACGAAGCCTGAATGTAGTGTTTGAGGTTTATATGACAAGTAGTCGTTATTTATAAACAATAGTTTGTGTTAACTATTAAGTGGTGGCATACTGGTTTTGAATATTTGTTATAATATACGAAGCTCGGACACTCCATCCTCTCCACAGAGAATAGATACTACACTGGGCAAGAAGTACATACAATGACTGGGACACATTTCACTATAACTCGAAACACATTAATGAAATCTTATCACATCTCTACGGTAAAATTAAATACGAATATGTGTTTTGAAGCTGAAAAATCTAAACGCTTCCCTTAAGCCATAAAGCATAAACAAATCTCCGTTTTTTTACTGTACTACGCCATTTCATGCATTTCGTGCATGCAGGTGGCGTGGACCAGTAAATATATAGTTAGGTAATGTTTTAAAACTTAACAGCGGTGTTTCAACACTTGACTTTGACGTAGGTACAGTCAGCAAAAAAGTTCCGAAATGCCTGTACTATTGTTATTCTGTGATAATACTTATTACAAAATGTTTGACTGATTATTAATTTTATTTTACCATTTATGGTATGGCTTAACATTGATAATTAATGATTAAACGAACTTACCTGTAAGTGAAGTTCTATCATAATTATGTGAGGTGTTAATGTACTACCTAATCTCGAGAACGAAACACTGAAGCATAATAACACAAATATTCTATAATATCAGACATCATTAGGAATATTTTTGTATCATGCGCATATCTAACTCTTCCTGAGTGTACGTGCTGCGCGTCGCGCGTCGCGTCGAGCGGAAGTGGCAATAGAATCGCGCGCTTCCTTCGCTGTCATCCGGGAAGCGGCGCTCGACTATTTCCTCCAGATTTGAAATATTGGCGTCGGCGCGTTCGGATATTAATATACACTCCTCGTCTCTTGATTTATAATAAAATTTATCTAACGGTTGTTTAAAAATCGAACGTTATTTTTGTTTTAATACCGCGAAGGACTGGAAAGCAGTTATTTTACTCGTTATACCAGTGTTCCCAACTAAGGGGTTTTCCTTCTAAATTTAGGGGTTAATTATATAAGATGGGATTTTTTAGGGGTTTTATATGTTTAGGGTCATTTTTAAGGTTTTTGTGACTCTTCATATTTTTTATATATTGATCAAAATAAAGATGTAAGATCCCTGGAACAAACTAGCCAATCAGAGGAGACTGGGAATTTTGACATTTAAATTTAAGATATCAGATTATTCTGCAATCTGGAAATCCAAAAATGAGCATTTGTAAATTTACCTAACAAAAGAAATTGATATTGTAATCGGAATTAATTTATCTTTAAGAATTTACAAGTCTGAAGTCAAGTACAAGAATGAAGAAACAAAAAGTTTATTATAAATTCATTTTACTTAAAGGCATAGAAATTGTATGCATAATTTATAAATAAAGATATTTATATATATTTTTTTATTATTTATTATTTTTCCAAAAAAGTTTTTTACGGGGATTTCCAAGTAATTTGGGCGATTTAAGGGGTTTTTGATTTAGTTTTAGGGATAAATATTTTTGAGAGTTGGTAACACTGCGTTATACTCACACACTATTATATATGATAGTATAAGTGTCTTGTAAGCTAGGGTGACTTACAAACGTTTCATCCCTTACTGCCAATAAGAGATTATTCCTTAAGTAGTAAATGTTTATACAAAAATTGCGCGTTGATCTCGTTATTGCTCTATTGATTCATTCACCAAAAATAGATAAGGTTAAATAAGTTGATACATAAAAGATTAAAAATGTACAGAAATTGTAGGTACCAGCTGAATTAAATGATATACGGTATCACGGATAGGGAATAATCTATTATCACGAATCACGAATCAAGTACTTCTTCACGATAGTTTTTTAACACAAACTTTACAACAACATTATGAAAAAAAAATCATTAATGTGCTTTCGTGTCACTTTATTAAAATAATGGAACTTTTAGGCTTCAAAAAACAAATAAATAGGTATACCATTTTGATGCAAATACAAAGGGTATTATAATAAAATGGAAATCTTATTAGAAAAATTCATTATTTAGTATTCTACACTTAATAAACACCTTATGTATTGTAGTATTTCGTAACTAAGTCACAGGATTAGTTTACTTGCAAGTTGAATAAAACGAACGTACCTACCTATATAGTGCGAATAAAGTATTAGAAATCAACGGGATATAGGTAGAGATGGTAGAGAGCCGTTGAATTTGAAAAAAGAAATATCGCACCTTCAGTGGAAAAAAGGCATGATGAAAATTACAATTTTACAGGAGAACAAAGAAACTGTTCAAATATTAGTAAGTAGTCCAGTAATCGGAATTTACATTACGATTTCTTGCACAAAACCATCAAAGATTAATGATAATTTGAAAAAAATTCAGCACAATATGCAGCTTTTGTCCCTCTTTACAATCATATTAATAACTAAAATTCAACGTAAGACGACATAATTATGCTTTTTTTCCACTGAGAGTGCGATATAATGGAACGCAGAAAATAATAGTCCAACATGCATCTAAATTCCGAAACTTACCTAAGTCTGAAGTATACGCGAGAAGTGGACAGGAGTGAGTCCCCTCCCCTTGTATGGAAGTACTCGTAAGTAGTTCGGATCGTTTTAAATTGGAACAACAGATGTGGGCAACCCGTCAACGCCGTGATGGCCGGATGAGACTGGTGTGATAAAAGCACATTGGCTATTGGAGTACTTTAATAGAGGTGTTCGCTCTGACTACATTATGTTACAACTTTACGTTTAACGTAACGCTGGTGATTAGTGCGATTACGTAGACTTTACGTCGTAGAAGATTTTGAAATCAATAAGCAGTACTATGTATGTAAATGCAGTACTATGTATGTAAAAGCAGTAAGATGTATGTAAAAAAATGCTAAATATTTTTGACAACACTAGCCTAAAGACAATTTTTTTTAATGAGTTCTATTTGGTAAATAATTTTATGGCATTGAAGTATTATTACTAGCGTATAGAACCGACACCGCGAACGCCATGTATGTCCCAATAAATTGGCGCCACGTGGCTTCAATCTTCAATAGATTCGTTCGATTTTGAAAGGAGAACGGGGGCTCAATTTTGAAAATCGAACCTCCCGGGCGGGACACACATTTTGTTCGAGATGTCTGCTCTGTGACATTATATGTACTTCAATGTTTTATGGTGACTTTTTGTCGTAATTTGTGACATACTCGTAAAAATAAGGCTGACACAAAAGAAGAGAATTTTAAAGACATAAATAATTTTATTCCAAAATTAATTAATTTTTTCAATAAAAAATAATGCCAAGATGTTTACAAACTCTTAATAAAACTCGTGTAAAAAATGGACTCTATAGTTTAAGCGTGCCGTAATAACATGTACTCAATAGTCCATGTCAGGTATACCTACTTTCTATTACCACTACAATAAAACTCAAAGGGCAAATTTTCTGTACATTGAATATTTTTTAAAAATTTCGATTAGGGGGCACTTCAATAACGTGTTAGAGCACAACAATATTTTTTTTAGAATTATTGTCTGTCTGTCTGTCCGGGCATCACATGAAAACCCTTGAACGAATTTCGATGAAAATTGGTAAAATTGTTACCTGGGAAACGCGATGAAAGTTTATATGGAAAATTTTTAAAACATCAACCGATTTGCTTCAAAAAAATGTTCCTTGCTTAAATTGATGGAACATGTGTTTTTCAGTTTTTCAAAATTTTGCAAGAACAAGAAAAAAAATACAAATTATTTTTTTTTTCAGCTTATTTTTCAAAACTCGCTCCTAGAGGAATCCTTTGTGATTGTTCATGGATTTCGGTATATAAAAAATACTAAATATAAGTACTTCATCAATATAAATTCACCGTTTTTTAAATTTTCTTCTGTAAGAGGCACAAATAAGGTAAAACATAATTTTCGTATGCGAAGCTGCGGGAAACAGCTAGTCTTTAATAATAATGGTTCACGCTTCTTATTCTGTTGTAATTAACTATCTATAGTTGATCAGCACTGTTATTACGATCCACTCATACTTATTTGTTGGAGAGCTAAGCAAGGTAAATTTCAAAAATCTTTAACTAAACCTCAAGAAGTGTTGTTAGTAATAAATAATGTATTATATTTAAGAAATAAGCGGTATTTAATAGACCTTGGATCTCAACTAATATAACAATAAATGCACATGCTTAGTAAATTATTATTCTCCATACGAACATCTTATACACTTGTTCAGTGTCAAAATCTTTGAAACGAATATATTTAAAATGTGATTATCTCGTGGGTAATCAGTGTTGCAGTCGCGCACTAGTCAACACTTTAATTAAAATTATCTCAGACATAATCCACAAAACTTTTTGAATAAACAGATAAGTATTTAAGATACTTGACAAGTTACATTACATTTGGTTAAAAGATGTTTTGTTATTAAGTTCAATATTGATTTAAACCGACTAGATTATAAGCTAACCCTACCTTGCTTATGTATACTCTAAGAAGCTAAGCTTATAAAGCTTAAAATAACACGATATATAAGAAAGTCTAGTGCATAGACCAAACAGAACAGACTGGACACGGCTAGTAAATACGACCAGCGAAATTAGCTTGTTAGTTCCGCTATTTCGATCTCTAGCGCGTTGTCAAACGCTTTTGGTAAACAACTGAAAGTTAGGCTGATGTGTCATGCGTCGTAAGTCGTAACCCCACAATGTGTTAGTACTTCGAAATTGTTCTCGATATATTTAGGTCCTGCCTGAATCGAGCGACATTATAGACCGCCTTCTATTTATGCGCTGGATGCGTGCGTAAGCGCACGACACTGAGAATTTTAATGTTCTATATTTGCAACTAACATAGCCTCTTCGTTTTGTACACGCAATTCAATTGTTTACTAAAACGCGTGATGTATTAGAATAGTCGGGTTCGTTGCGGGTCATAGCGATGAATACATGTTTTGAATTAGAAAAAGAAATCCCATATAAAACACGTCTGGGAGCGGATCACTCGACCTTTGGCTCCTAAGATGGATCATTCGTGTCACTGTTAGGTTGATTTGTGATCCGAGCCATTTATGGGGCGTTGTGGCGCTTGTATTCATAAACACGCTATTTCACTGTCAAATATCGGTATTTATCGATCGCATTCCTTGACCTGTGGCCCTGCATGCTGCAGTGGCGGTTTGATTGTTCGATGTGCACTCAATAATAGTCCAACACCGAGTTTTATTACATTTTACGAAACTATCACCCCTATTATTTTTATTACGTTATTTATTAGGAATATTTTATTAATTTCTTTTGAACGGTTTTTTCAGTTGTTAATAATTGTATCTATATGTACTCGTATAAGAATAACGTTCGAATTTAAATTTTGGTTTTATTAAAACGAAATAAAAAAACGCTAAATTACATTATAGCTAAGTACATACCTATGTTTAGCTTCACTAAAATTGCATTGCTTACTTGAAGGAATTGAAGACAAAAATTTTTTTTAATGTAGACAAGATTAAAATACCCTTAATTAAGCTTATGTAATAAGAATATGTTTTGCAACAAATCAGACGTAAAAAATATGAAATGATGACGGTTATCTCACCTGGAGACTGCCTGGCGACGCCAGCGTAATTAAACATTGCCGTCTGGCTGGCGTGACGCACTTTCACATTCTCGCCATGGCGTACGGAGAGTCGCGTCCCCTGGCGTATCAAATTCAAAATCATTTATCTCTTATGCATCAAATTTTTATGATTCTACTACCATTTCGGATTTCGGAAACATGCTTGGAGAAGGAATGCCGAAAGAACACCTTAGCACATCTTAAAACACATAACTTGCGCGTAACTGGTTGCAGAACAGGCGGTCTAATAAGAACTCTTAATTCCAGCCATGTTCCAGAGTGTAAACGTAAAATTTGTATTACCAAAGCGGTCACGTGACACTTTTTAGCCGATCATACGTCGTTCAAAGCCTGATAGGTAAATGAATTGCCTGGAACATGAATGGTTTTATAAAAGTTCATAATAGGCTCGCTGGTCATTCCCTGGCTTAGGAATTAGGCTGTCTCAGCTACATTATATTCATCACAGTGGGTCACGTTAGTTGAACCAGGAGTTGACCCCGTGGTTCGAGAGCTGTTCGTCATATAATCGGAACTATTCGGAACTATTATTAGCTCTCGACAGATCTGCATGTTAGTTTCGCGATTATTTTCAGTTTTTCAGGTTTTTAACCAGATGGAATGGAAGGTTGGAATTAGGTATTGCTAAACGGAAAGAATAATACTTGTATCGACAATCATAGTTTTGTATTAAAACTAAACAAAAAATATATCCTAGTTCAGTTTCAATTCACCTGAGCTATAAACTGTAGCTCAGGTGAATTCGTCCTCTTATAGGTCCTTTTGATGTAGGTACCTACTTACATCATAATATTTATAATGAATTTAAATTGACATTACAATTACACATTACACATATTGTTCATATAATAATCTATTCATGTAATAATCTTATGCATGTAAGCATAGCTAAAATCAGCAAAGGATGTAGTGAAGTTGGTGCGATTGGTGCAGTAGTGAGGTTTGCGAGAGTAGAGCAATGCAATATGGTGTGGAGTGCTGTGCGCGGGCGGCGTAAGCGCAGGCGCAACACAAGCGCAACACAGGCGCATGCGCTGGGCTCGGGCGTGCGATAAGGCCCGCAGGTCATCGCGCAGGAAGCGGCGGGAACTTCAAACACCGTCCGAACACCCAGATAACGCCCGTTGAGCAATCGCTCCCTGCCTACTGTCGGTTGCTAACCTATCTCAAGACCGCAATTAAACTCCGATTACGATGTGTGTACGATCGCCCGCAGGTTAAAGGTTACGATATGTCACACTTGAGCATATTATTTTGACATTTACGAAATAAAACACGAACATGATGGTCTTTAAAACGCTAATGTATAGGTACCTACAGAAAACGGTGATAACCGCACATTCTCGAAGCTCGCGACGATTTAAATAGTGGTTCGTATACCGATATACCTAGCATGGAATGTAGAATAAAGGTTTCATTAATAAATTAAATTTATGACGCAATAAATGAATGCGGTATGAAAGATAAGGTGCAATGTTATTAACGCCTGCGATTGATCATTTTATGTGATTAATACGTGTTCGATTCATGTCCTGAGCGGGAATTGTTTTGAATCGAATGGTGAAGCGCAAAGCGCAATACGTATTTAAATGAGATAGGTAGGAGTACCTGTTGTCGCATATCGATGGGGTTCGATGGTAAATACTAGGATATTCGTATCCCATTTAAGATTCTTGACGTCAAGCAGGCACATAAACAGTGTCCGCTCAACGAAACCATAAATCGATTCATTCATACGACTTTCTGCTCCATCAATCAATCGTCTAAGTATAAATAAAAGATGGAGACGACGCACGATGGAGCGCCTTCCATTTCGACGTCTGACGTCACTCACAATGGATCAAGTTTTTTTCTTATTTAAAGTTAGATATCAATTGTATAGAAAATTACGGTATATCAGATACATAAATATAAAACACGTATTTTACCCACATCGGACGCGAGCCGGTAGGAAGAGAATGAATAACAAGATGATTTGTCTTGTCTGCTCCGAGTGATTTGACACTGCTAGTGTTATAGGTAGATTTGTTAAAAAATTTGGGAGTAGTGTTTAGGCTTATAATCTTAAACAGAACTATGTTATTAAAGTGTATATTATACCGAGTCTCTCACAGTAAATAAAACTCTACATCTATGAATGTAGAGTAGTAAATAACGGATAACTGAATTACACTTATCTAGAATATTACTGAATCTGATTTGAAAGTTGTATTTGTTAACGCCTGTGTTATTACTTGCCTATATCATCGCACCACTGCCGAAGATTGAAGTTCCATCCACACCGATTGGACTCGTGGAGTCTCTACAGTCCGATTTGCACGAACTTTTTTGCCACGTATGTGCAAACTGTGGAACTTCCTTCTGAGGTATTACCAGAGCGCTATGACAGTTCTACAAAAAAGGTGCAGAAAAGAGTTCTCCTTCAGGGCCGGCGTTGCATTGCCGATTCCTCTGGTATTGCTCATGTCCATAGGCGACGGTAACCACTTACCATCAGGTGGCCCATTTGCTTTGTCGTCTGCCCTCCAGGCTATAAAAAAAATGTATCTAGTCCCTTATAAGCGGACGCATGCACACCAGCTTTTCCTAGTATCAATTGTAAGAAAACCAAGTCCCAACTCAACATTCCAATTTTCAAATGTAGCCTTATAACTAATGCTGATATAGCATCAAGTATTCATAAATCATAAGGTGCTGTTTAAAATTAGTGCAATTTTACCTATACCCAAAAAGGATATTGTGTATGAGGAAATAAAAAATCTAAACTAAACTGATAAGAGTCTAAGAATAAATCCTGTATGATAAACAGAGGATGACACCAATAGAAGGCGGTGAAACCCGGTCTGGGAAGATAAGACAAATTTTTATGTCACACAGAGTCTGCCGCGTCGTTCGCGAAGGATTGCTTTATCAGAGGAGATATGAAGTCTGCTGTGAAGTTCCATTCTGCAACTACTACTCTCTCACACACGAGGTGTATTAAATTGGCTTTAGTAGGTGCTAACTTGCTACAATAGTACCTAGGTACTTAGACAATATTACAGGCTAAGGGCCTTATCACACTGACGGTTTCCGAGCGGTTCAAAGCGGAACGGGTGCGAAGTGAATACGCCGCGCATCCGCGGCGAAAACACTTGGGCTTGAGTTTGGAGCCCCAAAAGCCCAAGTTCTTCAAACATCTCTTCGCAGGCGCAGCAGTATTTTGCTCCTAATAATCATAACTAGTCTATGCTAATATTATAAAGAGGAAAGATTTGATTGTTTGTTTGCATTGAATAGGCTCCGAAACTACCGAACCGATTTGAAAAATTCTTTCACTGTTGGGAAACTACACTATTCCCGGGTGACATAGGCTATATTATATTTTTTTTACTATTTTACTCGAAGCGAAATGAAGGATTTACTAGGAGGGATATCCTAGTTATATATAAAAATCTACTATTCTAGATTTTAGATGAGTGTGAATAAAATCGTACGAATAGTACGTGGGTATCAAGTAAAAAGCCAACTCCAAACTGAGCGTACATACCTACTGCGACCCATCAAAGTGTTATAAAATCACTTTTAGTTTATTCTGTTTACTGCAAGTCGTCAAAGAAGTCGCGTGGTGAATTTACGGTCATTGGTCATGCGCGGCCGACGCGTCGATAAAAATGTGTCCTCATTGTTGCGCCCACTACAGACGCGTCAACTGTAGGCGTTTGCTGTGGCCACATCACACCCACGCATCGCACTCATTCATTGTGGGTCTCTTACGCATTAGCTAATTGTCTTTTCACGTGGCAAAAGAGTAATAAAATGAAATTGCTTTCCATTTGTCAGCAAATGCTATTTTTATCGACTGACTCAGTAGATTACTTTGAGCACTCAATTAAATAACGTTTACATCATAGTCGTATCAACTAAGGAGTTTGTTTATAATTTTCGGAGTAATATAGGCGGGTCGTCGTTGTATTGGAGAAATGGACATTGTTACTCTTGAGAGAGAGTTTTATGGCATACTCTTAGTGCTAGGTACTGGAACGTCACACAGGAACTCTCAAAGTCACAAATAACGTCATTATGAACAAAACCCAAAATTACCTCCCTGTTCTGACTGCTGCTAAGTTTTAGTCAAATTGTGCATTGTGGAGTCATAAAAAAGACATCAGATTTTTAAAACTTCTTACTTGTATAAGAAATATGTACTTCAAACACTTAAGACGCTAGAGAGCAAGAATTTCCTGAATATTTTCAACGGAACATTAACTACATTCCCTTCCAAAGAATATAAAACAGTTAAAACTAAAAACACCAAGTTAATATTTCATTAATAGCATCGCTTCAAACCAGGTGTAAAAAAGACGTCACAGATTGCATAGATTGCTGGCCGTTAAGAACGCGCAGGCCGCTTCATTTCCATAAAAAAAATAATTTATGCAGAACGGATATGGCTAAGACTTGTAAAAACGGCATAGGTTTAAAACCGCTTGCGATGCCGCGTGGGCCGGCCGTGGGAGCCACCAGTTTATCCCCTTCCATTGATTTTCTAATCACAACTTGCACAAACTAGATTTTGTAAGCACCACCTACTATTTTGTCATAACTGTAGATTGTATTAAATAAATAGAATAGCTCTAACATCCGTTTGAATAATTTTCATACCTGTTCTGTATTTTGAATTAATTTTTGAATTCTTTTCGAGTTAAGATAATGCTACCCTAATGCGGATTAGTGGATAGCCCAATTGACATGGCTTAAAAATATAGGTAATAATGACTGGGACCTTTGCCAATGACTGGTATTTTTGCCACTATTAGCTGTCACCCATCAAACTAACTTTCGAGTCCGCTGTTGCCTGACTCGGCCGAATAGTTACGATCGGTCATTGGGCTTTCCTGAGCGAGTGTCACGGACACGACATCCACCTCTCAAATAGACACGAGAAGAAACAGAAATGTTTTTAAGAACAGTAATATAGTGTCTGCTCAGGGCATTGTTCAGGAGCTCTCGATCAGTAGGATTATAGGGTCTTTAGTTTTATAAATTAATACCGTATTAATACCGCTACCTCAAGAATTAATAATATCAAAGTTGAGACATTCATTCCTATCGAGTGGGAAGAGATAGGACGTGGGCCTGCTCACAGCCGTGGAGTGGCAATAAATTCATGACAGGTAAGTAAATGTTACAACAGAACAGCATTCAAGAGGTTTTAATGTCTCCCACACTTTCCAACCCATTTTTCCCAGGAGTTCGAATGTATTTTCAAAATAAAAGCACTAGGTAAGTATAATCTGTTAGAATCTTAAGATCACTTGCTTCAAGTGAAGATTTTGTAAAGTAAACTTAATCAATGAGATCCTTGAAACTTTATAACATTTCTGCAAGTCCGGCTACATACGAAAGGGTCATTGTCCTCCAACAGGCGACGTCCTAAGCCGAGGTCCGAACCCCACAGGGGGTGCCCTTAGGACGTCCATGGACGACATGCCCCTACTTCTCGAGGTGTGGAGGATAACTCCCATATGTCTTCTCGGCTGAGCCTCTCCAGGCGCCCACCTGTCCACGTGAAGCTGGCCACTAGGGCCAACAGAAACTATCCATTCGAAAAAAAGTCAGTACAGGGCCCATCCAGAGAATCCAGTGCCACTCAGTTAATTCTTAACTAAAGATGACTAATGGATATATCCAGCGATTCAGGAACAGTGATTCTTCAAATTCATTGTTTTTTAAACAAGGGTCCGTGGTATTTTGGTCATTATGAAAGTGGTAATCAACTATTACCGTCGACAATATCATTGGAGTAGTTATGAATTGTAATTACGTATTACTTTTTTTTATTTAAGTCCAAACAGGACATCCTATTGGAAACAGGATATGCCTATCAATTACAACACCTGACAAGTAAGCCGAAAGTACGCAGTTATTTTTCCCTTTAATTTTTGATGAATCAACTATTGAATCATGTATGAAAGTGATTCATGTTAAACTCGTATATACGTTGTGTGATTTGTGCGAATAAAATTACTTAGAGAGAAAATATAATTTCAATATTAGAATAACGCACATTTCGTACCCATTTAATATTTAATATCTGTCATCAGACCAGTTTCATTAAAAAAATAAATGATATGGATAGGAAATAACAATCAAACAAAAATATTCTCATATTATAAGATCTATTTTAACCACAATTCATCAATCAAAATTTCGCCATTTAAATTATTTAGATTCCGATTCGCTTTTAGATCCCAGCTCCGCAACTTAAGCCACGTGAATTATCAGCAGTTCTTGGAAAGGTTATACCGATACAACCATTATTTGAGCCAATCGTTTTAGTGGAACCCTGACCTACACGAAAAGCTCGATCGCTTTCCGTGGCGTAATCGCTTGAGACTCGAGTCGAGACGAATCGCTCTTCCATTTCAACCAGGCTGGTCTGCTATGCTTGTATGATATTGTATGTGTCTCAATATCGTATTACGTTGCTCCAAAAGCCCTGCAATGTTAACGACATTATCTATACTAATATTATAAAGAGGAAAGATTTGATTGTTTGCATTGAATAGGCTCCGAAACTACTGAACCGATTTAAATATTTCTTTCACTGTTGGGAAGCTACAATATCCCCGGGTAACATAGGCTGTATTATATATTTTTGGACTATTTTTCCCGAAGCGAAGCGAGGACGATTTCCTAGTAATTAATACCTATTGAAGAGCTTACAGTCCATGTAGAGTCACTTGTAGAGTTACTAGATCCAAAAATCAATTTTCCTGCGAAATCAAGACATAGCAATTTTCCGGATATTTTATTTCAGTGTTATTAGATCTATTTAATTTCAGGACTGATAAAATGTTTCTTTTACTATTCTCGATCTATTTAAAATTTCATGACAAAATCTAGTTTTTTCTGATTCCCTGACACAATCCCTACAATCCTGATTCCTGGGTATGTTTACTAAACTATCATTTGGTAAACCTTTTTGCAAATGATAAACCCGGTTCAGTATTATCAGGTGCGGTTGATATGTATAAAACAATGGCCGCTAGTCCTTTATCTAATTGCTTACTTCAGAGAGCATGCCTGCGCCTCAGATTAAAGAAACCTTTTATTTCTTTAATCTGAGGCCTGCGCCTAGACCTTCCCTTGTTAACAAAAGTAAAATCGGAAAACTGCAAGTGCGCTTACACCATAACTCAGAGTCACTAATGGTTACTTAAATCGTGCCTTAGTACAGAATTTGTTTGGTGATTCTGTTGGGGCGTTATCTATACTAATAATAAAGAGGAAAGATTTGATTGTTTGCATTGAATAGGCTCCGAAACTACTGAACCGATTTGAAAAATTCTTTATATTACATTTTCAAAAAAATTAGGGATCCTTAATTAAACTCCAATAATGTAACCCAAGGTGTAAAAAATAAAGAAAACCGAAGCAAAGCGAGGGCGGTTACTCGTTCAAAGTAAAAGTCCAATCATTTATTTTTAATTTGTTTAATTTGGAACGTCAAATCTTTTGAGTCTACCACCGTCTGGGAAGTCAGTTCTTCCACACATCAATCTACACTTGATTTCCCACCACGCAGCAGTTTGTTCAGACACTTCAGACTTAAGGTCGTAGCTCACTTACACGACACCGCTCCCACCCAACCAAAGTATGAGAATTCAAATATAAACTTAAAATCGTGCTGTGTAGGTGCACTTTACAGTAACAACAAAAATTAGCAGCCCGCGCGCGGTAAGCGAGCTAACCGCAACCTTGCCACTCAATAGTTGTACCTATAGAGCACGATTATAAGTTTATATTTGTATTCTCATACTTTGGTTGGGTGGGAGCGGTGTCGTGTAAGTGAGCTACGACCTTAAGCTTATAAATTGAAAATGTAGTATCGTTGTCGTAGTCGTGAGATGTAATCGTACCGCACAATATCGAGTGTCGGTTTGACAGGAAGAGCTCGTATTGCGACACCGCTCTGATAATGGTAATGCAACTCAGCTTTTAGTTTACACGTGAATGAATTTCAAATGGTCACACTGATACCAATATGTAAAGCAATCTGGGGTTATGTATGTCTGTCTGCTTGCTTGCGTGGTCACTGAAGTGACTACGAATATTTCATGGTAAAATTGTTCCTGATTTACTTTTGACTATGAGAAATTGTAGGTGCAATGCGTAGAATGTTTATGTAAGTAGTAGACTAGTAATAAGAGTTACCTGATTGTATGCGGTCATCGTCGCTCCCGGACATCAGCAAAGCCAAAATCATAACCGATATTCTGCTGAAGGTGACGAAATAAATAAGGTATGCTGGCACCAGTGATATTGTATGCATAAAAAGAGGTCTGGCACCGAACGGCGAAGACGACCAACTGCACTGAACCCTTTCGGAACAAATTGTATGTGGTTGTATGGCTATCGATTATTCGATTAGGCATCTAATTCAAGTCGCTTTACAATCTTTATATTGACACTAAAAGGAAACAAATAAAAGGTAATAGATTTATAGAACACTAGCTTTTTCCCGCAACTTCGCCGGTAGAGTGGTCTCGAAACGAAATGATGATGCCCGTGGCTACGCGCGCGTGGAAATCGATTTTTTACAAATCCCGCGGGAACCCTGAACTTTTCCGATAAAAAAGTAGCCTTTGTGTTAATCCAGGGTATAGGCTATCTTCATTTCAAATTTCAGAAAAATCGGTTAAGTAGTTGTGGCTTGATTAAGGAACAAACATCAAAACATCTTATTTATTTATTTAACAATTTTTGTACACAAATACAGTATGTGAGACTTAATAATAGAAAATTTGTACAAAGGTACTGCTTATTTCTATCAGAAATCTTTTCCAGCAGACCTAGGAATGGAGAGGTGATGTTGAACATCTTCATAAACTTTCACATTTAAGTACATTAAGTATACCTAATAGATTAGGACTAGGAAACTCATCATCATAATCACAATATCACAACATAATCCATAAATATCTAACACCACCGAAAGGTACTTGCATGATAGAAGGATTTTTTCCACGCCTAGCTAGCGACTATCTTCTTAAATGGACCATGAAATCATCATGAGGTTTTTTTACCTACTATTCTAATAACCCTTCTTGGCAGTCGGGTAAAAAGAAGCGGTGCTACCATTGAAGTACAATGTCATAGAACAGACATCTCGAACAAAATGTGTGTCCCGCCCGGGAGGTTCGATTTTCAAAATTGAGCCCCCGTTCTCCTTTCAAAATCGAACGAATCCATCCATTGAAGATTGAAGCCACGTGGCGCCAATGCATTTGGACATACATGGTGTACGCGGTGTCGGTTCTATACGCCAGTAATAATACATACTTCAATGGGTGCTAGTTCTTTTTTGGCTGGTTTTACACTGGTAACGTAATGCCTTTTGTGTCACTGATGTCCATGGATCGGTCACCTCTTACCTTAAGTGGCTCGTTTTCTCTTCATAAATAGAAAGGTCCACACCCAAAAAAAGCTTTCTCTCTACAGTCTTAGCATCTACCTACAGGTCGTACAGTTAATATCCTGCATTGACAATAATTAAAACCCAAAGCCGTTATAATTGCTGTTACCTATGACGTGGGCTGAGAGCGTGGATTCCAGAGCAATCGGTCGACCGGACGCGCGTCCGTCCGTTCGTCCGTTTGACCGGACACCGGCGATGTCGAGATAGCAAGCTGCTCCCGTCCGCGGCGTCCGGTAACAACACCGGCCCTGTTCGGAGAATACACCGATAAGTATCCATTGACAGTGATAGCCGCTGTGGTTGAACATTGAACGTTGAACTTCCGTACTAAAGAAGCCATTCTGATTCTCACTTTCCGTCGTTCTGCTTGAAAAATGAAAATGCTCAGGCACTCATAGCCTCATAGGTACCAATCATACTCTCGCACTAGGAGACCCTGCGTCGCGGATGGCACGGACAGCATAAAATGACATAATTATGAGTGAATAGGCTTTTACTAAGTTATTGCAGTGATAGCCTAGTGGTTAGAACGTTGGTCTCCCGAACGCGGGGGCCCGGGTTCAAATCCTGGCACGCACCTCTAATTTTCAAATATTATGTGCGTATTACAAGTTAATTAATTATCACTTGCTTCGGTGAAGGAAAACATCGTGAGGAAACCTGCACACCTGAGAGTTCTCCATAATGTTCTCAAAGGTGTGTGAAGTCTACCAATCCGCACTTGGCCAGCGTGGTAGACTATGGCCTGTACCCCTCACATTGTGAGAGGAGACCCCGAGCCCAGCAGTGGGACAATTATGGGTTGTTGCTTTGCTTTGCTTTGCTTTGCTTTAAGTTATTGTGCTTAACCATCCATGACTTCATTGCCGCTTACCTTCAGGTGGTTTTGTAGTCAAGCATTAGCTTAATTATTATACTATAGAGAACTAACATTAATCTGTCACATAAACTGCTAATAAAACTCGAACCCGGGACTCTTCGCTTCATAGGCAGCTGTGCCATCAACTATGCTATGGGATCGGATTTGAACTAAGCTACTTAAGCGTAGTAATTCTACACTTCAGATTCCCAAGTTGAAATTTTATAACTTATAATTAAGTTAGGTATTTACGTAGTGATCATTGATTTATGAGTATGACTGTTTAATTTATCACTTAGGTACTTTGTTTCAATGCAGGCGAAAAACTTCTCAAAGTTACATTTTTATTTATGGAATACCATGGACATGAGGGACACCAAAGGTATCACTGATTCGTTGCCGGACAAGAAGGAGAGAAGAAAAAGAAAGGGAGCTCGCGCTTAATCTTCGTAAACACTGATATTGGAACGAAGTTCCTTATCGCGCGTTGTGAAAGGGGGCTAGACGGAAAAAATTCTTACGACACTTTTTGATTCTTACGAAAAGTCGTGACGACACTTTTTGCTATTTTACTTATGTTAGAGCCAAAGAATCTCAACAGCGTGATTCAGAAAGTTGTACAGCGCCATCTAGTTTTACTTTTGTTAGGGCCAAAGAATCTCAACAGCGTGATTCAGAAAGTTGTAACTAGTTGAAACTAGTGGCGCTGTAGAACTTTCTGAATCACGCTGTTGAGATTCTTTAGCCCTAACATAAGTAAAATAGGAAATATCGAAAGGAACTTCGTTCCATCCGGGTGTCCCTTGACACCTCTCAAGTTTTTTTATCTCCAACGTGATAGGTGACACGACCTAACCTTCAGCCTTGCGATGACGGAACTGTTGGGTTGGCAGTTGGCAACTAACCCTTCACCAGCACTGCAGTGGGATCGAATACACCCCAAGTCGTCAATCACGAGACCGGTGGCCAGTAATGGACGCTAATGGGTTGACGTCAAACATAATGATTGCCCACTGCGCCATCAAAACATATAACATCTATACATAAACAGGCACATATAAACAGAAGGCAAAAAAACAAGGCTTTATTATGACTGATGCAGTGATCCATGTTGAGTAAGTTCAGTCAGCAAATTATGTAAGCAGGGAGTAAACGTAAAATAATCTAAAATTAAAATTTAAAAAAGCCCCGAAAGTTTTATTTACACAAAACATAGTTAAAAACACTCTCGATTAAGTCACCTTTCAAACAAAAAAACTTGATCAAAATCGGTTCATCCGTTTGGGAGCGACGAAGCCACAGATACAGCCTAGATTCACAGATATACACGGACACGTCAACACCCCTCTTTCTTCGTCGGGGGTTAATAAAACTAATAGTGAAAATCACTCCAATTCCAGTTTTCTTTTCCATAGATTACAGAGATAATTCTGGAATTGAAGCGCTCCTCACGCTATCGATCAAATCTTAAACCTCGTCGAAAAGCTTGTTTATTATTGCAGATTGAAACTGGTAGATACTTAGTACACTTCACATCTACCTACGCTACACCTAAGTCTAGCCTAGAATTACCAACTTGCCATGGGCACGTGTGGGCAGTGCAGCCCACTGACTCTACACTTCTAGATTTCTTAACTGCACTAATACCAAGTAGATACAATTATGTTATAGGTACCTAATATCGATGTAAAATACGCACGGTAAATGCATTGAAGTATAATGTCATAAAACAGACATCTCGAACAAAATGTGTGTCCCGCTCGGGAGGTTCGATTTTCAAAATTGAGGCCTGGTTCTCCTTTCAAAATTGAACGAATCCATTGAAGATTGAAGCCACGTGCCGCCTATCTATAAAAATGGGTACAAAACCTGAATACTTTTACTTTCGAAATCGTATGGTAACTAGTTAAAATGATTGTAAAACTAATTATCAAACTTTGTTGAAGTTACAGTACCTGAAAAACATTACAGTGTAATTTTATCGTAATTTTAAATTTTAAAATAGGGCTGACACAAAAGAAAATAATTTAAAGACAGATAACCATTTAAAGCTAAAACTAATTTCTGTTTATTATTAATAACTTTTTGATGTGAAACATCTATAGGCGAGGGGTAAACCTGATTTTTGCCGCGGTGAGTGGCGACGCTTCGCTGCACTATACCTAATATTATTATGGTAGGGCAATATGAAAAAAAACATAATAACACAATGTGGGTAATCATACATAAACTTAGTTTGATAGGCTGTTGCATACAGTAGGACAAAACTGTCATCATTTTCTGGAGACAATTCGTAATATTGTATTTTTTATCATGCCATATTTAGTTCTCGTCATAATCATGTTTCACATCTGCCAGCCGCCCCATGACGGCTCACATTTTTTTTACTAATACCTAATTCAATAAAAAGTACTGCAAACATTGTTTACCAAATAAGCCTTGTCTAAAAAACGGACAATTCAGAAACTGCGATAGTGAAACCGCGTGATAGTGAATTGATTCATGAATCATGAAAGAAGTTATGTAACGACCGCTGGCGTTCCTCGTGAGTCACGGGCGTCACGGCCACGGGCCCACGGGGAGGCGGGTGGTTCATTCATGCCCACGCACGCCTACACCACCCACATCCCCTACCACCAACCACCCCACCCCCCTACCACCCTATTAACTTTTCTCAAGCTAAAACCGCAACGCCAACGTATGACGCTTTCTTCGTTCGCGATGCAATCGAACTATTCCAGCTATGCTGACTTATATGAGATACTAGCTGTTGCGCTCAGCTTCGCATACAGAAATTCTGTTTTACCTTAGTTGCAAATTTAAAGCAAATCGGTTGATGGTGACTGTAACGTTTTAGTGCTAAGTTATAATATCACCTAAGTTATGTAATGTTCATATACGGTAAAGGTAATACAAATTTGCCATTGCAGTAAGTACTTAAGTAGTAACTTAACTAAAAAATTTCCGCGATCTTGTGTCGTTTAATTCATGCCACTACGCCTACACACTTACACAGCGCCTTCCGACAAACGACGCCTAGATTACTCAACCTATCTCATGTCACAGAACAATCTCATGTCTCACGTTATCGATAATAATTATTATAAGAGGTATTTCACACAAGTAACATTTGGATCAAGACTATGTTGACAATATACAATAATTGTAAGAAACTAAGTACATATGTGTGTTTAGAGAGAGAGAGCTTCTATAAGATGGTGAGCGCCGCAGTTACAATGCAGCTGATTTTAAGCTGATTGTAAACCTGACCAACATGAACGATTACCACCTGGATTAAGATTAAGGTAATAGTTAGAGAGTACTAGACTCTGATAAGATAAACTTGATACCTAACTACTTTCCGTAGCCATACGATATACAAGGGAATTGAAGGGAATCAAGAGGCGATTAAGACGCTTGTTACTTGGCATGCCTGGCGGGAAATGGAAATCTAAATGAACACTAAAACGAAAAATAAAATTTAATGCTTTAAAAATAAATTAAGTTATTAACAATTGCACCTATACATATTAATAAGTTCGCCCATTTATGTAATTATAGTACTTATAATACACGTTTCTCGTGTATTATCCTATTTAAAATCACATACACCTTTGTTACCCAGGGGGAAAAAGTAAAAAGGAAGAAAAATGAAAATCCAATAATTTTCAATGAGAACCGTCTTCCACACTTTGATGCCAAAAACAAAAACTTGTTTTTGTTCCACTCTAATGAAGAAGTTGAAAATATACTAACATTGACTAACCCTAACCTCTATTAGAGACTTCGTGAGAGTTACGCAAAACATATTCGATTCGAACCGTTCAATAAGCAAGACCATTCTTAATTCTATGGCCGCTTTTGAATATGATTATGCAAATACTTCTCAATTCGTTACAAATCCCCCCGTTGTTCATGAATGGCGGACAGTGGAAGGGGGCGCCCCTCTACGCTACTCAGTACTCGTGCCAAGGCATGACCGAGGGCACAAGGTCTTTCAAATTATTTCGTTGCGACTTCAACGTGAGAAATGCTTATTGATGCTTTACGTCTTTAAGTCTAAGTGACGAACTATGCCAAGTACTCGTATGAATGTTTAACAACAATGACCCATTAATACCAAAATGTCAAATTTTCTTTTGAGAAGGATTTGTCCTAAATTATGGATTTCTGTAGCTAATATCATACTTATATATAGTAAGTACCCAAGTTAAACAAATATGTAGGTAAATATTACAGGTTTATGTTATTGATTGTGAATGTGAATTGTTGAAAAACATTAAAAGAATGTAATTATTGTCTGTCGTTGATTTTTTTTTGCTTAAAATTAGTTAATGCTTGACCATTGATTGATAGTCAATTGATTTCTATGCATAATATCACAACAAATATGAGGTACTTTAATATTTCAGTCATATTATAATCGTAAAACCTAATTCATAGACCCAAAATAACAGCTTAGAACCATGTTTAAAACAAGTTTATATACAGCTTATTAGTACTAAAATATCTTATTTCTAGTGCACCTCGTAACAGCGTTATAAAATAAGGACAATAACGTAAAGAACAAATATAATGCTAATAGATTCTATCTACAACCCACGCGTTGTCGCCAAAGATTTACGGTTTGTTATCGCGCAAGTGGCAGTGGGGCTATATGTTCATTCATTTAGAGCTAACTACAATAATATGAGCGTTGTACAATTTAATTAGTTTCACTAGCCAGCGCGCCCGAGTTGTCGCAATTGGATCGACTGTCGCTCGGCAAGTCGGGATAAGGATAGTGCGCAAAGACAAACGGTTTTACGTTTATTAGCGTCTTACGTCTTTCTTGCTTATTAATGTGCGGCTTTAAAGACGTAAAGGAATTTTGACAATTTGTCTTACGGATTGTAAAAATAAATGTTTAAGAGTGTAAGGGTCTCCATCTAGCTGTAGTTGGATGGTTGGTTGGACTGAAGTCCAAGCCAAGCTCGTACGTAGCATACTACATAGTATTTCGCCACATATCAGTGTAACTTCACTATACTAATAATAAGTAGGTAGGTATTTATCATTTTTATTTTACCATCATACTTTGCTTGTTTGGAAGGAAAACATTATGAGACCCAAATAAAAAATATGGATTTTGTATCTTTGGCAACAATTTTGTATTAATTAGAGGTCAATTTGCGTTTGTTTTTCAAAATTTTATGTTTTCCATACCTCAAAAGGAAAAACGGGAATCCTCATAGGATCAGTTTGTTGTCCGTCTGTCAATCTGTTTTTAAACCCGCTTTTTCCCAGGAACGCATAAAGGTATGAAGTTGAAAATATCCAATAGGTACTCAGGTCTACCAATCCCTCGGAGCTGTGAAAATTTCAAGCGACCTAGAGACAACGCAATCATAGTTTTTTTAGTTATTAATGTCATAACTTGCGCAGCTTCTGGTACATTTGTTTCAATCATTAAAAGCCTACTACGGAGCATAGGTTTTTCGTCAAAGAGGCCAAGAGCACAGATACTTCTCCACGCTCCAGTGCGGATTGGTATAGGGGTAAATCATTATACCACAACAACACTAGGCATTAAGTCCGCCCATTGCAATTCAGTGTATGAATGCAATAAAGTTTAAATAAATAAACAACATTATAGCACACGAATAAAGCGTCACTTCTGCTTATAAGTTAGTCTATGAACATGTTGCGAACCCACTACGTCGACGGAGAGCTCCGAGGATGGGGGCCGGAGAGTGGGCGCGCGTAGGAGGCTGACGACGTAGGCAGTAGGCCCCTACACTACACGATGACGGTGATAGCGAAATGAGTTTGGTAATTAATTTGTATATTGAGAGTTGTGACGTTACTATTTCATCTTGCTGTAGTGTTTCACGATACAAGAAAATATGAAGATTAAATTAAGTAATAGAGTTACTCGTAGTAAGTGTCCTACTACTAAGTCCTTATTTACTAGTATTTTGTCTGTAATTGTAATTAGAATTATAGCTCTGTGTCGACTAAATTTGAAATGGTCTCTGGTAAGTCTGAAGTGGAATCAGACTGGACAGACAGATGGAATGGGGGTGAAGAGTGTAGTATAAACAGATGATTGGAAGGTTTTAAGTTTATAGACAACGGAGTCTAAGGAACATCGGAGCTAGCTAGGGCCTTATGAATCTTGCTTAACTTTTAATCATTTATTGCCATAAAACCACAGACATAGATAGTAAATGTCTGTGCATAAAACTAAGCGTCTTTTCTCTATACATATACCTTTATGTGTTATTGATCTTTAACTGCTGCGCGAGGCGATTATAAACGTAGAGATTTTAGTCAACTCCTGCAAGCAGCTCTAATTTTTTAAGTTTGGTGCAAGTTGAAAACTAAATCGGTGAAATATGGCAACCTGGGTTTGAAAATCCACACACACATTTCTTGGACAACGGCCTTTACTTCTCACATTTTGCAAAGAAATCGAGTTAGTAGTGGGATATATTGGTGGCAATGAGGCAGGCTATAGTAATTGAAAATCATTCTAAGCATATTTCTGATTTACTTACTGCGTGAGCTTCTTTACTGTTAAGCTCACATAAATCCGTTCAAGTGGCAATAATAATAAGCCTATTACGACTGCATCCAATAGCATAATAGGATTTCTTTAAGTAGGCAATAAATAAATACGTTAGAAGCTTAGTGCGTAGTTACATACTTGTCGATTATATATTATGTAAAGACTTTGTGATTCCAAGTACTCGTAGGTAGATATTAAGGCGATTACAGGCTTATAGCTGAAATAAAAGTTATGTTCTGTTTCCTGCTAAATGTAGTATTTTTGTCGTGTATTTAAAAACCCCGTAGGTTAGTGGTCTTGCTTTTGAAACTTCCTGGCTTTGATTCCTGACCGGAGCAGACATTATTGATTATTGTGAGTATTGTGACATAATATTCATGTTTGTTTTCGGGTCTTGGGTGTTAGTGATGGCAATGATAAATAAATAAAAATAAAAAAAATTGTCTTTTTTGTCCATGCCACCCGTGATACAGGGATTAGGTAGGTACCAGAGCGGAAGAATGAGTGTGTGAGCTTTTATTACGCCTGAATCTTTCCTAAGACAATGTCAGTCTTCTACATTGGGGTTCGCATACTTCAGCATGGCAATGTGAGGCTTCGTAGTCTTCTTATAGTGAAGGTTAAAATCCTAATAAAGCTAAAGTAACCGGAAAATAAAACAAGTAGTTTTCCATAAATTTATTACAAGCAGACACCTACGATATACGCGAACCACTTTATTTTACTGTAAAAGCCTTATTTTAAATAGAACCTAAATCAATTAATACATCACTACTCACAACAGGAAGACGCAATTTCTACGCATACTATACTGATTTGAACTCCAATTTTAGGAGACTTTCAGCCTTATCTTCTGTAATAATTGTAAAAATAGGCACCTATTCTGTACTTCATAATCGAAAATATGCCTATGTCCCCACATCACAACTTCGTTATCGATCTTTTTTTGATTTATAATAGACTCATTACATACATACTATTAATCGAAAGTTGTACATTAACCCTAAAAATAACTATACTTTCTCCCTCATTGACCAAGAATGATTTAATAAGACACTATCTGAGATAACAATTCTCAATCAAAGATATTAACTAATACGTTTTAGCGCTCGCCATTTCATTAATAATTACGAGTATGCTAGAGCTTTTAGGTGCATCAATGACAGTCCCGACCTAACGACTTTTCGATTCAACTATGTCAACTGTCGTGACTCGTGAGTCGTCGAAACTCGCTGTCGTGCGTTGTCGGGTGCGCTCGGTGGCGCTCGGGTGAGATCGGGCGAGCTCGGCTGTGTTCGTGCGCGGTCGGCTGCGCGTGCGACGATAGCCCCGCAGGAAACAGGAAGTGGACTAACCGCAGGTTTCCGCTCCCATTCGCTGCTGTTGGCCGGACGCGCACTGTTTCATTCACTACGCGGTGTTGACGGTATTTTATGCCATTGAAGTAATCTTTGTATAAAATAATCGTTGGATTGGAGCGTCTGTTGATGAATGATGATAGCTTCTGAATTACTTCACTGAATGAGCTTTTGTTTACGCAATTTTGTACAATATTAACTTGAGAAAATGGTTGAAACTCATTGAAAGGATGTATGTAGTAGGTTAGGATTTATAGAATATCAGTATGATATTTAAACATAAAATAGTTTTTTTGGTAAAACAATGTTTAAGTTGGCGAAATTATTATAAATAAAAATTTGCTTTAGGTAAGTACCTACTACTTTTACCTTTGAACGGGCTCTACCATAGTATAGTGAATGCCTGACTACGTAAACAGTAGCAAAATATTCTTCTATATATCTATTACCTTACCTGTACGTAGGTACCTGATTGTAGATAGGTCCTAGGTACCTACCTAGCTACCTACCTACCTACTAAGTTTTGGTTTTAGCCATCCTACCATTCATTAGATACTCGTATTACGATGAAAACATCTCTGTCTGTTGCTGAAGTAGGAACCTATTGCTTAAATTACATAATTAATTTGGGTACCTACCTTTGGTCTTTGGATGACACACTAATTGAACTATGAGGAAAAAATACATTTAGGTAAGTAAGTAAATAATTTTCGTGACACTAAAAGAACGGAATCATACAATTAAATACATATTAAATAGAAAAATTTAAAAAATTACTTGTTTACACACAGTCATAGACAATAGACAGAAATACGAGTAAGACAGAGTAAGATGATGAGATACTCCATACTCCCAAACCCGGGAAGTTATAACACTTTTTTTGTGACGAGTTTACTTTGCGACGAGTTTACAACAATCCTAAAGAAAAACCTAATTAAGAACTCTGACGTCACATCACTACACTATCCTAGTTATACCTATGTATGCAGAGTCGGTGACAAACAGCCCGTGACGTCACGGCTCGTGGGCGAGAGCTAACGAGGGTTCGAGGGGAGCTCAGAGCTCAATGAGTTACGTCATCACACCTAGGTCTTCTGAACTTCTGATTATGCAGTAACCTTTAGGGAATGTCTATACTAACTCTATACTGAAAATACGTCACGATACTGCGTCAGACGTGATTGAAATTTCTTTGTCTATTAACCTTTTGTTAATAGGTTTCATGACGTAGGTAGGTATTGGGATTTGTGATAGGAATAACTTGTTGAATATTTATTTCATCTAAATTACCTAACCAAGATTAATTATGAAGTCAAATTCAAATTTAAATATAAAAAAAAACTCTTTACAGAGTTACCACATGCCACTCTGGGGTTATAAATATAATCGTAGCTCTATTTTTTTTTTATTGCTACAGTATGCCAACAGACAAAACCACCGAATATTTAATAAATATGTATTTAAATGTTCTGTGGCCAAAACCCAAAAAAATTGTAAACTCTACATTTTTAAATTTAATGTTCAAGTTTACCATTTGACTAAATTCTTGCGATTGTGATAAATGCGATTTTAATATGTGACCTAATTAACAATGTATTTTTCATAGGTAGAAGAAGAGGCTGAAAGTGCTGAAACCATATCCTAATATCAGTTATAAATAATAATAATAGATTACGGTGATAATAATATAATATAAGCGAGAAATAAATGTATGCGAGAACCCCTACCGCCCAACAGAGGGCCGCCATGGAATTGGAGTCAATATTCTGGTTCATTTATTTTTGACCACCAACGGATTGGTGATTCTTTTGTCTATTGTTTTTGTCCATGGTCGCCGATCCATTATTCCAATAGATGCGGTGGCCCGTCTTGCACTGGCACTATGATACCATAATATATCACAGGTAGATAGACAGACACACAGTGTTGTCACAACCCGAGACACACATTTACCTATATTATCTGTCCCAACTTGGATCAAACCCCATACCCTTCGCTCAGTAAGTCACAAGCGCCAGTCAATCTAACGTTAAAAAACAACATTGTCAAGCGTAACAGAAGTAAAATAAAAAAAAAACAATCGCGCTAAAAATAGATTAGATTTCGTCAACACTATCTCACATCTTCGCGGAAACTAATAAACTATTTTGTATTACTTTGTGTTTACTGCCATTGACGTCGGCGGAAGCATCAATGAAACCCCGCTCCATTCTTACTCCACTTCCGCTAGCTATCCTTATCGCACACCGCCTAATTGTACCGGTAAGTAGAGACGATAATATTTCCCCCGTTCGCACCGCGATAGAACAATTTTCATTGATTGTGAAAGTTGTTGGATTCAACTTTGTGCGAGTGAATTTAAATATCATGTGGTAATTTGTTTTTTGTTTAGGTTTCGAATGCCTGATAAGCAGCACGAATTGTACTAGAGATACCTAAGTGTTATAACGGACATTGTATTAAAGATTTTGGAACATTTTACGTAAACAATATTCGTGTATTCACTAACATTATTTTATTATTTATTAGATCAGCCTTCTGTGGGTAGATAAGGGTAAGTATCTGAGTTCATGAGCACTTAAGGCTGCAGTCTTGCAAAATTCACTCGCGGCGAATTATTTGTACAACTTTGTATTTTTTTTTAATACAAAGTAATGAAATATCATAAAATATTATTATTACACAAAAGTAACCATAATATAAGTAATAGCTAGTTATTTTTTTTAAGTTCATCTAGGTAGATTTTGTTAGGTAAATCAATCGTTAAATACAGCTCTTTCGCGCCCAACGTCATTTCGAGTTATGTTTGTGAGCTTACTTTATGGAAACAAAGAATTAATTTACAAATCTGTTCAGCGCATAATTAGCTCAACATTCTTGTCTTAAAAATACGCTGAATAGTTTTTTCTAATTATCTTTCATTTTCTTAATTCAGACGTCACAATTCCTTCAAAATTCTCGGTTTTTATCTCTTTACAAATGGTTTGTTTCATAATAACTATGCATCGTATGTATGTAAATAATTGATTATTTTAATGCCACGAGTTCAATAAAGCAAATACAAAAAAAAAGTGCACCTAAATCACCTTACTCTAACAATAATAATAATCTCAAAAGACCTACAAAAAAAGAGTTTATAAACAAGAAATGCGAGGGAAATTCCTTAGTGGCCACTGCACGGCCGAAGCGTTCAGACGTGTAGTCCACGACGAATAAAACTGTTCCCTCTCACTCTAACCTTGCTCTGGCTCTGACGTAGATTGTGTATCGAAAGTTGCTCTACTTTATTATTATTTTTTATAATTTTTTGCGTGTTTTGTAAATATTTGTATTTTAATAAGAGTTTTTGTAAATATTTGTGTATCAGTAATAGTTTTGTACATAATTATTTGATTTCAATATGGATCATAAACTTAAACAATATGCATAAACACGCCAGTGAAGTACATTAGTAGTAATGCTATCGATACTATATAAATACCTAAAAACGGTTCAATTAGTTCATTATAGACTGTAAGTAGAACTATATAACTATATAGTTATCAGACTGTAAGTAGAACTCATAGTTAATATAACTTGTCTTCTAAAAATATAGTACATAGTTATATCAATTCCTACATTTTTTCCTCTTTATTTTCTTTAAGAAGGAGCTAATAAGAAAGAAAGAAAGAAACATTTATTCCGTCATGATAATAACATGGTACATGGGTTACAAGGTTAAACTACGGTGAAAGAAAAAGTACTAACAAAATGTAACCTTACTAAATTATTGCTTGACATGAAACATAGAAAATTTTGCGGGTACCATGTCACCTGACGAAAAAGGACTACCCTCAGCCTGTGCCATGGAGCGGCTAGGAACCAACCACGGCTGCTGATTTACAGTGTAGTCCCCTTTTTCGTGTAGTTTCACATGTGGCGTCAATCTTATTAATATTGTATATTAATATTATTTTAGAAGCAGGACAATCCAAAGTTGAAGATAATTTACAACTTAATTATTTATTTTATTTAATTTTATGTGTATATGATTAAATGATACTTATTAGGGATATAATATTATAAAGTGGGAAATAAATAATTATACAAACTATAAAACATACAGAACAAGTGTACATAACAAGTGTACATGTATACAACTACACATCTTTATATGTTTAAAGGGGTTTTTTGTTGTCATGTTATTGCGCTTCAATTGATATACACCTATAGCTTACACCTATATCAGTTTAGGTCAAATATTACCAATTATAAACAAGAAGTGATTTCAACGAAAATATAATTTCACGCTGTACTATATTATCACCCCTATTGAAGGTTGAGAATACCAGATTGTAATACTAGATTAATTACAACATCTATACCAGGCATTCAAAGCAACTACACTAGCAACAAGGTGATTATTTTACCAAAAATTGGTGTGACCGGATCCGGTAAATTCCACCGGATCCGGTATACGTAAAAAACGCTGGATCCGGCCGGATTACCGGATCCGTTTTTCCTTATTGCAATCCCTAGTTCTATCATATTATTATATACCTATCACGTCTGTGGAGTTTCGCTAGCTAATTTAATTTGACCCTGTAGTTAGGCCCTAAACATGAATAATTTAACTACTTACTTTTGGATTCTATTTCTCTTCATTACTTCTACGTTGGCACCCAATTTTCCATGCATTTTTTGCATTTGGTGCATTTTTTGTGTTTGCTCTATTGAACTCATGGCATTAAAATAATCAAATTTTTTCATACATACGATGCTTATTTATTATGAAACAAACCATTTGTAAAGAGATAAAAAACAGAGAATTTTGATGGAATTGTGACCTCGGAATTAAGAAATGAAAGATAATTAGAAAAAAATATTCAGTACATTTTCAAGACAAGAATGTGGAGCTAATTATGAGCAGAACAGATTTGTAAATTAATTCTTTGTTGCCATAAAGTACTTAAGCGCACAAACATAACCCTAAATTACTTTGGGCGCGAAAGAGCTGTATTTAACTATTGATTTACCTAACAAAATCCACCTAGATGAACTTAAAAAACTTAAAATAACCAGCTATTACTTATATTATGGTTATTTTGTGTAATAATAATATTTTATGATATTTCACTACTTTGTATGAAAAAATGTACAAAGTTGTGCAAATAATTCGCCGCGAGTGAATTTTGCAAGACTTTAGATTTTCTATATTGGGGATACTATAGAACACAAAAACACAGACAACTCTTCTATAGAAAAAAAATACTTAGTAGAGCAACTTTCCGAACTAGTCAAATAATTACGCTATGTAGGACGAATGCGGGGACTGCGGGGAGCCTACGTGCAGACGCTTGACGTTTGGACTAGCCGCACGCGATTCTTATTTTGTGAACTACGAGACTAGGCCCTTAACTAATCTCCGAAGGTATTACAAACTTGATAGGTATAAGTTGTATTTGTATTTATAATGTGTAGTTGTGTGTGGTTGTGTGTGTAGTCGTGTGTGTAGTTGTGTGGTGGTAAGACTTAAGTAGGTGTGTCAATTTAGAATTTACTAGGGTACCTACTCTCCTTCTCCTACAGGTTCTTCCCGGAACTACCTATAGAATCTATAGATAGATAGGTAATTAATTAGGTATTTTAATTTACAAGTTAGGTACCTAATACTTGACTGCAATTCAAATTGACGTTGTAGGTAACCTACACACCTACCTACAAATATCTACATAGGTAAGTCATTGAAGTATACCTAATGTCATAGAACAGACATCTCGAACAAAATGTGTGTCCCGCCCGGGAGGTTCGATTTTCAAAATTGAGCCCCCGCTCTCCTTTCAAAATCGAACGAATCCATTGAAGATTGAAGCCATGTGGCACCAATGCATTGGGACATAAGTACATGGTGTTCGCGGTGTCGGTTCTATACGCTAGTAATAATACTTCAATGGCATAAGTAGACATTATTATCAGGGATTTTTTACTTCCGGCGATGTGAGCCATTCTTTACCATCATTAGTTAGCACTAACCTAGTCAGCGATCTATTACTTACTTAGTCCAATTTTTTAGACGAGACTTATGTAGTAAACAAACATGGTAATAAGTACTTATTTTATTGATCAATTCGTATAAAAATTAATTAGGAAATAGTGAAAAAAATTACCTACTTTTGGCATTAAATGATCATTGTTAAGTTATTTTATGAGTTTGAGACTGATTTGTTAAAGTTCAATAAGTAGGGAATTATGATAGTTAAAGTAAAAGTAAAAAAATATACCTATCAAGAAACCTGTTTTTTTCAAATAACCTTAGCCTACCCCTATAGGGCTTATCTTCCCTGCTTCTTCGGAACCCTACATTGCGCGTGGCCTGACACGCACTTGCCTGGTTTTTAAATTAGAAATTAGGTACGATAAAAAGTCATTGTAAGATTGTTTACCAAATAGGACACATTTATTAAATCTTACATATTCTTACATAGGCACGTACGGTAGCCCGTTACAACGGAAGACCGCAACACAATCCAAAACTTCCAACCAAAACCATCAATCACTATTCACTATCGTTCTGCATTCAAGCTCAAGCATATTTCTCGTTATTCGTAAGACGCTTACGCTTAATTGCGCCGGTCTGAGAGGAAGCATTAAGTAGGAAATAATAATTGACGCGAACAGGGAACACTCGTATCCGGCGGAAGTAACGCCAGGCGGGGGAAGTGCCCCTTTCTTTTCCCTCAGACCGCGGCTGCGCATGCGCACTTCATTCACCGAGCGTGGGAGAATACCGATGCCGGAGTGCCGGAACCGTAAGGGATCGTGCACATGCCGCATGCCGACTGGAATCGGAAGGTTTTTTTACAATCGAAATATGCAGTTTTTAACCGACTTGAAAAAAAGGAGGAAGTTCTTAATTCGACTGTATTTTTTTTTTTGAAAAAACAAAAGGTGTTTAGACTAGGTTCTTGTAATATAGTTAGCTCATCTAGCTGTAATAATATTAAGTAATATTGACCATGCAACATTGAGTTCTACTTAGATATTGAAAATATTTTTCAATTTTGAAAAACTGATATGACTTGTTGAACATGTTAGGAAATTCTAATCAATATTTAACATGACAGTAATAACACAAATATCTACTCGTGTAAGTACATACTAGATCTCTAGTCACAACTCACATCATATTTTTTATTTTAAAGCAAGTTTGGAACACTAGGTACCCTACCTAGGTAGGTACTTTTATTAGTAGGTACTAATAAAAGTGATTATTAAATAATGTGCAGTCAATGAGTGACTAATTAATGCTTTAAAATCTTTAACTTTAGGAGAAAATTTGTTCTTAGGAAGTGTATTTTTATTTACCTTGGTGATGAAAAATTATGTAAAATTCCATAATATTCGTCAGTACTTCAGAAAAGGTTGATAATTTTAATATCTAGGTACTAATAATACTAGGTAATCTAGGTAGGTACGCAGTTCTTACAATTAATCATTAATGATGTTACGTGATGATGGTTCATTACCAACGAGTATATGTATATTACCAATCCGCACTTGGCCAGCGTGGTAGACTATGGCTATGGACTATGGAGGGATATATCCCTCACATTGTGAGAGGAGACCCCGAGCCCAGCAGTGGGACAATTATGGGTTGTTGCTTTTGCTTTGCATATGTATATTTGCTGCGTATGTAAAGCTCAGTGTACACGGTTCCTAGCATCCAATTCATGAATGAATGTAAGCCCAAGTTTCCTCGACATGCGTCGTTTACCAGAACGCCCCAGTCCCCGGTCGACCCACTCGGCCAAGTTGCCTGTCGGACGGCTCGCTCCACTGACTCTGAGGATGTGAATGAACGCAGCTGATTCGGGAGTTTGGGACCGAAAAGAGCATGAAAAAGACAGGTACATCTAAGTGTAACTTTAGACAAGATTTTAAACTTAACTAATCATGGATTGATCAAAGATTTACCCAGAAAGCCAAAGACTAATTAAGCTTGCTTAAAAATTAAATTTGTAACCAATTAGTTGTTGATTTTCCAGCGCCGCGCCGTTAGTGGTGCATTTTCCAAAATCGTAAGAAAAAAGATTCTCATAATGCTAACTATAAATTTTACATACAAATTCTTAACATCTATTCTACGGGGTTAAATTTTGAAAGTACATTTTTTATTTATAAAAAAATAAAGATGCTTTATTTATTTAACTTTAACTAATTTTATTGACTAATAATTTATTAATTAAATATAGGATAGAATAGATACCACTATTAGTCACCTCAGATACTAACCTCACCTATTTGTAAACTTTTAGTTTACATCTCAAAAGACGGAATTGTTTCTCTTAAAATGTTTCATCATTATTAGGTACATTTACAAGAAACACCAATAATCATGAATCTAGAGAAGACATTATAAAAACTAGATGTTTTAGAACCAATGGATCGGGTAACTCGGGTAAGTAATTTGTGCTTGGAAATGCTGGGAACTAATAATGAATGCGGCTAACTATGTAGGGTAGAAGTACGTATTCCCGGTAAGGTCCGAGTAACCGGTAACTAGTCAGTTTTTCTATCATTACACCATTCTACCAATATTACCTTAAAGTTTGTTATTGGCAACATATTCTTGGTAATATTTTGCACAAATGCTAATGCAACAATGACTAAAAAGTGCAATGGTCTCGAAACTGTTTAACATTAAAAGTGGCATAAAGGAATTTATTACAAAAGTGCTAAGTTCTGTCACTGAACTAGGACGTCACCGCGTCATACTGTTGAGCTTTCCATGCTGCTGCGAATAACAATACGACAGGAAGATTACATTATTTCAATATTTGAATAAATTATCTAGCGATATAACCTGCAACTTTAAATGAATTTAATTGGAATGTTAATATTTTAACGTTTCACATCTATTGGTACTCATAAATCCCTACTGGACCTAGTACCCGGCAAAATCGTACATTTTCTGTCGGATATTGGTTCGCGCATCAAACTTGTACCATAACCCGTTAAAGTATCGTTTATGAACCTTATTGCCTTCACATAAGTCTCATTTTAGCTTGAAACTGTACACTTTTCTGCCGGATACTGGTACGTGCATTAACACTTGCCCCTAAACCTGTCATGGTCCTTATTGCCTTGAGTTAAAGTCTCACATTCCTTGGAATTAATAATATGTACCAACCAAGTTTATTTTGGTTGCTTTTTCGTTTTTTTGTAGTAATTCTATATTATTGCTAGAAGATTAAGATGGATATTAAGGCATGTGGCATAACTTGCAAGAGATGTTTAATTTTTAAATTCCAGCCAATCATTACTGAGAAGCAGAAGGCCATATTAAAGGCCATGGAGGCAGTCGAAAAAGGGGCCTTAATTTCAGCTGCTACCAGGCAGTACGGTATCCCACGTTCAACGTTGTTTATATCTAGTTCTTTCAGTAAACCTGATTGTATTCAAATGTAGAGTTTGTTAAAATGAAGCAATAAGTTGATATGAAGCCATAAGTTAAAGCATAGTTACCTTATTTTGAATACTAGATAGATAGCAAGTTCAATTTCTTCTATTTTGTACGGGTATTTAAGCGTTTTCTATCTGATATACTGATTCATGTAAGGTTAGTGGTACCTATACATATTTGTTACTAATGACCCAAGTGGTGTCCGGGTTCACTTTGTAGAATAGCACCACTCCCGTTTTTCCTGGGATGTTGTAAAAGGTGACTAATAGGATTAAAATCCAATAGATGAACAAATACCGGTCATATTACCTGCGGTCATCACTTATGGCATACACGGAAAAACCACGGCCCACAGTCCCCGGCAGTCCCACTATTCCTGACTACGGTAGCGGTCACGGTAACGGTGGGGCAGGGGATGCGAAGATTCGCCAGAAGAGATTGGGTTACCACCACAAGCAACAACGACCTCTGCACTTGGCAACATTCAATACCAGGACAATGAAGACCGATGATAAGATATACCTACGAGCTGGAAGCTAAGATGAACAGGTTGAACTGGAGCATATTGGTATTATCCGAAGTCCGAAGACAGGGGGAGGACATGATAATACTCAAATCCGGCAACCTTTCTATCACCGGGAGGGCGAACAACTGTCCCAAGGTGGTGTCGGGTTTCTTATCCACAAGTCCCTCATCAACAACGTAATACAAGTTCGGAGCGTGTCGACCAGGGTAGCGTATTACACTCACAATATCCAAACGGTATTCATTGAAGGTCGTACTACGATCCGACTTCGACACATTCTGACGCTGAGGTGGAGGTTAAGTGAGGATATTATTATAGTAGAGCCATGAATACCTCTAAATCTCATTTCACAGTTGTGATGGAGGACTTCAACGCTCGAATAGGCATGCGAAATGGCGACGAAAAAAAGGTGAGGCCTTTTGGCATTGGATGTCGGAACCAACGAGGCCACTTGCTGGCTAACTTTCTGGAAAAAGAAAACCTCTATATGATGAACTCCTTCTTCAAGAAGAAACCTCAGCGCAAGTGGACTTGGATTAGCCCTGGCGGTTCCACAAAGAGTGAAATAGATTTCATTTTAGCCAGAATGAAAACTATCTTTGTCAGCCGACAAACGGCACATATTTAATGATGATCTCAGTGATTAGTAGGTTTAAAACCGGGAGAGATCACCAAATGGTACGAGGTACATTAAATATCAACGTCAAGCTCAAGCGGTCTCACCTAATGAAATGAACTCTCCGCCCAACAGCTGTCCAAATCCAAGGCTCCGAGAACTTTCAGTTGGAGTTGCAGAATCGATTCGCGTGCTTATATTATTGTGATACAGTTGACTAGTACAATAACAGGATGGTAGCAACAGTCCACGAAGCAGGGTTAAAGTTCTATAAAACCCGCCTCCGTGGTAGTTCTCGGATTCTCTCAGAACATACACTCGGTCTTATGAGGGATAGACGAGAACTGTGTGTGCAGTCTCCAGCCTCTATGGCAGAGTACAGGTGCTTCAGTAAGCAGATCTCGCAGGATCGCAGGATAGGCTAACGACAAGCGAGCTAAGTTGACCCGACACTATACCGAAGATACCCCGGACGTCAGTCTGTATGAAATTGGAAGGGCCCTGAAGCAGCTTAAGAACAACAAGCCACCGGGCGATGACGGAATCATAACTGAGCTGTTAAAAGCTGGAGGAAAGTCTCTCTTACTAGTGCTTCAGAAGTTGTTTGATTCCGTTATCAGTAGTTTTGAAGAACTATAGGCCCATTGCACTTCTAAGCCACGTTTACAAGCAGTTTTCAAGGGTACTCTCTAATCGCATTACACGCAGACTTAACGACTTCCAGCCTCCCGAACAATCCGGATTCCGAAAAAGCTATAGCACCATGGACCACATACATTCACTCAGGCAGGTGATACAGAAGACCGAAGAGTATAACCTGCCGCTCTGTGTAGCTTATGTGGATTACGAAAAAGCCTTCGATTCTATCGAGACCTGGGCGGTGCTGGAGTCTCTTCAGCGGTGCCAGACATCGATATATCGAGGTGTTGAAATGTATATTTATACAAATCAGCCACCATGTCAGTCCGATTACACAATAGAATCACGAACCCCATCCAATTGCAGAGGGGTGTCAGGCAAGGGGACGTTATTTCCCGGAAACTGTTCACCGCTGCTTTGGAAGACATTTTCATGCTAATGGAGTGTAAAGGGCTCCGCATTAACATCAATGGTGGACACCTCACACATCTTCGATTTGCTGACGATACAGTGATCCTATGTTAGGACTATGCTAGGGGACCTCACTGTACCTCACAACGGGTGAGTCTTAAAATGAACATGGACAAGATAAAAATCATGTCTAATGTCCATGTCACACCCGTACCGATAGTTGTTGACGGCACTGCTCATGTAGTTGTCGACGAGTACATTTACCTGGGACAAATGATCCAGATAAACATATAACCACTAGAGACTTAATTAAAGCATTTCAGTCTCTGAAGGTAAAGAATACAGGTGACTTGTGGGGCATCTCGGTAAAAATAATACAGTATATTATAGATATCATAGCTCCATATTTGGTCGTAGTTTTTAATAAATGTATAGATCTCGGTATCTTTCCAGATCTTATGAAATGCAGCAAAATCATTCCACTTTTTAAAACAGGTGAAAAAACTGATGTTAATAACTATAGACCAGTTTCTGTTTTACCAACTCTTAGTAAGATCTTCGAAAAGATAATACTGAATCAAATGTTAACCCATTTCAATAATAATAAATTATTACATCCTGAGCAATACGGTTTCACAAAAGGCCGGAGTACAACCGATGCCGGGGCTAGGCTTTTAAAGCATATATTTGAAGCATGGGAAGCATCACAAAATGCCATAGGTGTATTTTGTGACTTATCTAAGGCATTTGATTGTGTTGAGCACGAAACATTGCTGCTTAAACTTGGCCACTATGGTATAAAAAACAAGGCCCTTAGCTTGATCGCGTCTTATTTGAGTGATAGAATACAAAAAGTAAGCATAAACGATATTAAGTCATCGGGGTCACCGGCTGTGATGGGTGTACCGCAGGGCTCTATATTGGGTCCGTTTCTTTTTCTGGTATATATTAATGATTTACCACATTATGTAAAGAACCAAGCGGATATTGTACTATTTGCTGATGATACATCATTAATATTTAAGTGTGAAAGGAATAAAGTAAATTTCGACGACGTAAATAGTGCTCTTTCGCATGTGTCACGTTGGTTCACTATCAATAACTTACTTTTAAATGCAAAAAAAACTAAATGTATAGAGTTTGTGCTACCTAATGTTAAAAAAGTCAGCAAATCTCTTAAACTAAATAATGAAACATTGCATATGGAGGAATCAACGGTCTTTTTAGGGGTGACCTTAGATAGTAAACTTCAATGGGGCCCACATATAACAAATCTCGCGACAAAACTTGGTAGGGCTGCTTATGCTGTTAGGAGAATAAGGCAGTATACTGACGTCGAAACTGCTAGGATAGTTTATTTTGCTTATTTCCACAGTGTTATGTCATATGCCATCTTGCTGTGGGGCAAAGCAGCCAATATAGAACAAATTTTCATTCTACAAAAAAGGGCTGTTAGGGCTATCTATAAACTTAAGTCTCGGGAATCTTTGCGTGAAAAGTTCAAGGTAATAGGTATACTTACAGTAGCTTCCCAGTATATCTTCAATAATGTAGTTTTTATAAGGAAGAATATAAACGCGTATAAACAAAATTTTGATATTAATAATCGCCAAACAAAAAGAATGTATCAATTAGTTACGCCTTCGTTCCGCCTAAGTAAAGTGCAACGATCTTTCATAGGGCTTGGTGTACATTTCTATAATAAAATCCCAAAAATAATACGTGACTTGCCAATAGAATCTTTCAAAAAACGTGTAAAAACACAATTGTTAGGCAAGGGATATTATAGTGTAAACGAGTATTTAAATGACAAAGACGCATGGAAATGATTAGCTCTGCAACCAGTTCCACTCAGAATAGTAAACTTTTGTATGATAATATCATTTTTGTAATATTTTTTTTAAAAGATGTGCTGAGGAGTTTCTTTAGGCTTTTCTTCTCCTCCATGACAAAGCACCTTCCGAAAAGCCAAAAAATGACGTGCATAAGTGTATCAATGATACCTATATGAATAAAATATTTTGACTTTGACTTTGACTTTGAGATGGGTAAGTCCAACATCGAATTCGAACAACTCGAACGAACGACTAACTCGAAGTATCCAACTCGGCTAGGCAGCGTTCGGGAAATTACGACATATATTTTCATCCAAAATTCCTCAGTGCCTGAAGTCGAAAGTGTTTGAGCAATGTATGTTGCCAGTGTAAACTTATGGACCCAAGACGTGGTCTTTTGGCGTTGGTCTCATTCAAAGGCTCTAAGTCACGCAGCCCGCTATGAAACGAGCTACGTTAGGTATTTCACTACGAGATAAGATTCGTAACGATGAAGTCCGTAGGCAAACAAAAGTTACCGACGTAGCTCACAGTGTTAGCCGACTGAAGTGGCAATTGGCAGGCCACATCGTTCGAAGGACAGATAACCGATGGGGTCACAAAGTCCTCAAATTGTAGCCACGTCTCGGTAAATCACTGGTCGTCCAGACAACCTAAACGTCGACCAGATGACCTAAAGAAAACAGCGGGAAGCCGCTAGATTTAGAAGACCCAGGACCGGTTGGTGTGGCGTTAATTAGGAAAGGCCTATGTCCAGCAGTAGACTTTAAGAGCCTGTTAGATAGATATTTGTTACCAAAGTTATGATAAAATAGGTCTTTTTTACCTATGAAATTGGACATTTTATAACCAGCATTTTCAGATTTACTTATCTGTGTATTGGTGAGCAATTCGAAATTCAAATAAATTTTATTTCAAAGCCGTGTTATTTTAATTTCAAATTCAGTCATCTGGTTTTTAGATAGTGATTTTTTTTTGTGAAATTGTGGTAGTTTTTGGCGCCATGGATAAATTGAAGATTCGTACAATTTTCGAATATGAGTTCTTACGCTGCACAAACAACACGAAACATTAATGACATGTCCCGTACATGCCGTTCCTAACACTGCTTGCATAAACATGGTCCATTATTGATTCAATCGTTTTAAATCTGGAAATTTTATGTTGAAGAACGAGCCTCACGGTCGACTTGTAACCATTGTCGACAACGACGAATTGAAGGCGATAGTGGATCTAACTCAATCCATGGCTGAGCTTGCTGCGAGCTTTGGAGTTAGTTTCAAACAATATTGAAGCACTTACGTCAAATCGGAAAGATAAATAAGCTAGATAAGTGGGTGCCACACGCATTAAGCGACCAACAGCGAGACTTGCACGTCGAAGCATGCATAGCACTATTAAATCATCATAGAAACGAGGGAATTCTAAATGGAACTGTTACCTGCGATGAAAAGTGGATCTTGTACGACAACCCTAAGTCTTCGTCTCAGTGGGTGGACCCGGGTACAGCACCTAATCAGTGCGCTAAAAAACATTACTCCTAGGAAGGTGATGGTAACTGACTGGTGGACCAGTGCCGGACTTGTACATCACAGCTTCTTACCGAATGGCACAATAGTAACGTTAGATGTCTATTGCCACGAATTGTAAACAAAGATGGAGAATCTCGCAATTCAAGAACCAAGACTGGCCAATCGTTCTTCACCATTGCTTTTCCACGACAAACCGCGAGCTCACACTTCACAACAGACCATCGCAAAGCTACAAGAGTTACAGCTGCTCTTGCTCTCCGTCACCTGCCGTACTCACCAAACCTTGCCAAAACAGATTTCTACTTTTTTCAAAATTTGGACAATTAAAAACACTTAAAAAGTGGGAAAAAGTTCAACACCCGAGAGGTAGTTCAAAACGCTTTCGCGGACTTCATCGCGTCCCGTCCGGCAGACTTCTACAGTAAAAGGATAAACAAACTGCCATCAAAATGGCAAAATTATTTATATAAATTCATATAAATCTCCAATTTCATAGGTAAAGACCTAATACTTACAATTTCACAAATAATTGCAGTAAGTAGTACTTAAAATAATGTGATTCATATATATGTATAATTTGTCTTAAATATATTTTGTATATTTTATTAAAATTAACGTGTATTCATTGGTATAAAACCTGTTTTAAGACAAAAATGCAATATTTCTGTGAACTTTAATGTCAAGCAATAGAGTTTAAATTCGCGGTAAAATTTACCGGATTCCAGGACAATTTACCGAATACTAGTACAAATCTAACGGATACTGGGACAAATGACCTATTTTTAGTTTTTTTGAAATTATTGTGCATAAATCTTTGTTTTAATATAAAACGATACAATAATCTGAGAACTAGAATAAATTACCTACCAAATCATGTATATCTCGTTTTAATAAGATTATTAGTTTTTAAATAACAGACCTGCAAAGTCAGCGAATATCAAAATTTCACGGATATTGGGCCGTTTACCCTATGTCTTATTTGGTATTCGTAGTGCCATTAACATTGAAGCCGGTATTATCTAGTTCTCCATATATTCCGTGGTCGAATCGTGTCCAGTAAATGCCTGTGTTATGCATTGAAGTATTATTACTAGCGTAAAGAACCGACAACGCGACACCGCGAACACCATGTATGTCCCAATGCATTGGCGCCACGTGGCTTCAATCTTCAATGGATTCGTTCGATTTTGAAAGGAGAACGGGGGCGCAATTTTGAAAATCGAACCTCCCGGGCGGGACATTTTTTGTTCGAGATGTCTGTTCTATAACATTATACTTCAATGGTGTTATGCTCGGGCTTGGGAAAACGTACCTACGTAAACCTGGCTGGTTGTTGGCTGGGTTTAAAAAGACCGGTTGTCTTTTTTATTCGATGCCTACTTCCCGCAGATGTACCGCATTTTCTGTCCCGCGTTGAATAATATTAAATAACCGCATAATTAATGTCTGGTTGCAAAAAGTTGTCTAGATTCTCAGCTACAGGACTTGAAGCAATTAAAACTGTAAAATATGTAGAATTGACGTTTATTTTTAATAACTTACAGCATATAATATAATAACGATAATCCTTCAATTCACATATTACGAGTATAAATGAGGTGGTGGTCAGGTTTTCTATTAAAGTCTATCTTTAATCCGTCGTAAAGAAGGTGCCATAATTAACAAACCTTTGAGAACATTGTGGAAAACTCTCAGATGTTATTCATAGGTTTCCTTAAATACCTAGTTTTCCTACATATCAGAACTTTATTTATTCAAACTTTATTGACCAACAACAAAAGATAACAGGAAATAAACATTTATTTCAATTTAAGTGCATAACATAATTTTGAAAAATTAAAGATTCCCTCTTGTGTGACTTTTAAACCTCTCGGTATTAAGGAAATAGTATATTTTCAAATCATTTTAATCATCATACGTATTAGGTAGGTATCTGGCTATGTAATATCTTTTCTTTTTTGCGTTTTAACTTAGGTATTAGCAGTTTTCCCCTTTCCCCATACCTTCAATCTGTTCAAGTGGATAGTTCAGGGTGTTCATCTATCAGTCACTCAGTCCCCGTTGCCGACGCGACGTTCCTAATAGAAAATATATAAGTTCTGAAACCTTCTGTAGACTGTTACTTCAAAACCTTGGTCGTTATGTACTGTATATGTACAGTATACACCCCTCAAACAGAAAGACAATAAAATAATATGTACATAACACAATATGTTATAGAACCAGCTGCAAAAATCACCGGAGAGATTATCTTTCGAAATTGGCTTTAGTAGCTTCTTCGAAAAACGTGCCTATTTTAAGTGTAGGTCGCCATATGACTACGCTACGAGTACCAACAGCTGTTTCATTCAGCTCAGGAGTTGCGCCTGCTACTTCTGTAACGACACAAGTCTCCGTCCCCTAACAAATTATTATGAACTGTATGCTGTTAGGAACATAGTATAATTTTGGGTACAGCGCTCTACACGGTTGAGTAAAATGAGGTTTAGCAATAATTATGTAAGGTCCGTTACAGACAGTGAACGCTTCCCACCTTCGAACAGCGCTTTCATTAAAGAAACCAGTAAATAAGTATAAGTGAACACTTAGAGTAAATCTACACGAGATATAATCTATAAATTGCATCGCCGTAAGTAATTTGGTGTGCATGTTCATTGAATTTTGTAATTATAGTTCTCGCAAAACTTTATGACATAAACGTGCATCGACCCCAGGAACGAATTAAAGACCATAATGTTGTAACTTAAAAAGTAATCAATTTTAAGGAAAACTATCACGGCTATGTTAGCATAAGTAGTTAATGAGTAATAGTTGATAAACTTACTACTTCGGAACCCTACATTGTGCGTGGCCTTAGACGCAGTACTCACTAAACTTGTGTCCTGTATCTGCTAGACAATTAGTCTTAATTTCAGTGGACGAGTGAACCTAAAACCATGAAACTTTGTACAGAGGTTCTTTTCTCTTGAAAATTCATCCCCTAAAGGAGTAAAAAGGGGTGTAAAGGTTTGTATGATTAATAAAACTAATAAAAAAGCAAAAGACAGCTGTGGTTATAAAGTGATGATACATTGAATTTTTTTTCCTTTTAAGTTTAGTTCCTATCTTACCAGTTATCATATGAATTACCTGCTTTTTCGTCTTCCTGTAAATACGAGGTACCTTAAGTATACGAATTACTTTTACCCACAATTTCAATTAAATATTTTCAAGGATCCCTCATCCAATCTGGAGGTAGCGTTTGGCTAAATCAAAATAATAATTATTAAAAAAAAACTAACTAAAAACGAACCCTGCAGCGTTGTATCTAATTTCGCAGGCTCTCAAACTAAAAAAACGTGAATGGAGCGCAGAGGTCCGCAATTGATAAAAATTTAATGGGTCAAACTGAATGGAACAGCATCTGCCGCGCCAGGTGTCCGCGGGTCCGCCATCTTGCGACGTGCCCGGACAAAGGGTGAGGCAGCCAGGCAGCCCTGCGTCGCTGCGATATAACATCTTGAATTATGTTATGGATGCGTTCAAATTAACAAGGTTTTTTAAGAGGTAGGTACGTATTGGATATCACAAAGGTTGTATGTTAAAGAATACCAAGGAACAGAGACAACAGAAGAATACCTCTTCAAAGACATCAAAGTGTTTTTATATGAAAGCAAATTTGAATAAAAATATTTCAATTTTGAATTTTACACTTTATAAAAAATTAATTTTACATTTAGTTTACATTAAGTTATATTCAATTCATGAAGAAGTTTACAAGTGTAAAGTGCAAAGGACTGTAAGTGTAAACTGTAAAGTAAAGCTGGCCATACACGATCAAGTTTACTTATCAAGTTTGCAGTTTGACTTGATGCGGCCGCGGCATCCAGTTTGCATGAGATAGCTATATGGCCAGATAGCCATACACCGTCAAGTTTACTGGATGCCCATCAAGTCCGCTACGTAGACTTGATCGTGTATGGCCAGCATAATATAAGAATTATTTAATAATGTTAGTATGTCAAGTTAGTACTGAGTTACTTAGGTAGGCACTGGTGTACTCAAAAACGATGCTTGCTTGTATACAGTACAGATATGAATGAAATGTATAAGCCACGCTGCCTAAACTGATACTAGAGAAAACTATCGTCAATCGTAAGTAGCGAGTACGCACGGATATCTATTTTTACGCGATGTAAACTTAAATTAATTAGTGGCCATCATTTATCTGTGGAGTGTAGGTGGATGCGTTCCCACGGAGCATCGTCGGGCATCGAGCCGGGCGTCGGGTCGGGCGTCGGGTCGGGCGTCGGGTCGGGAATCGGGTCGGGCCGGAAACGCCGGCGCGGCGCCCTAAGCCGGAGCCCGACGCGTCGCTCACGCACGCTCGCGAGCCCTAGAGGTGAGTCTTTCTGTATACTGTGTAGTAACACTCAGCTGCGAAATACACCGACAAGCACGTATGGCGAAATGGATGGAAGAAAGGTAGGGTCGCCAAATGACAGGACAGTCCCGGTATTATTATAGGTATAATATTTTGATTTATTCATAGTTTTAACTTAATATCCTAAACATCAAATCGTTAATATCAAATCGCTATCCTTTACTGTTTACTGATGAAAGGAACCTACGAATAATTTATGAATACCTGTTCAACGATAACCAACTCGATAGGTTTTGAGAAAAAAAATTTTTGAAGACACAATATTGCGTTACCTAAATATCGGCCATTTTTTTCAATCCTGATATAAGTACCCAGTGTCACTTTAAATTAAGACGAATCTAACGACACCTCTCAAGCTGAAATCGATCAAGGCGTTTAGGCTATAGAGCTTGCTAAAGAAATATCTACATAACACTCAAAAAACATAATATCTAACCCTCCTTCTGAGTTCTGGCGCAGTCGGGTAAAAACAGTTCAAATCTATGCATTGCGTCTTGTTTGAGTATGCTTTAAGTCCTCCCTCTGATTTTTTAAACTTTTAGTTATAAATAAGACACCAACAGATTTCTTGTTTTTACCAAAAAAACTTATTTAACAGAGAATAATATCCCCATAGCATATTGTAATACTGTCATTCTACTCCTATTCAAACTGTCCATTCTTTTGTTGATTAGACATTAATGCTTTCTTCCGTTTCGTTTCGCATCCGTTCCGGTTTAAGTGCAATGTTGATTCAGTCCACAATGCATTTGCGAAGGATATTAAAACAGCCGCATATGGCTAGAGGCGTACGGTAATTAGATCGGGTGTTAGTTAATATGGATAATGGAGAATGGAAATTAACTTGCTGCAAACGTGTTTTTACCCGACTGCCAGGAAGGGTAAATTTTTTTATGGAAATAGCCGGCAAATGAGCTGACGATCCATCTGACGGTAAGAGGCTATTGTCACCCATGAACATCAGCAACAACAAAAGCATACATCAGTGATAGCCAAATTTATTAAAGAGGGAGTACCCTATGACCAGATTTCCTTGTTGTTACGTCATTTTCACCCTCAAACTACTTATACTCGTATACTGCAAGTCTGTACCGCTTCGGACGAATACCAGCTAAAAAGCTGATAACGTGTACAAATGAATCGCGCAGGGCCGCACGGCTGACCTGCGCCTGCGCAGGCGCGTGCTCACAAACAAAGCTCCCAGCCTTCACAAATAATAAGAACACAACACTCTGTTCCACCATTTTGTTTTATTTCGTAACAGTCCTCTAATGTAAGGAAATCTGAAACCCCTCGCTTAGTATGGGTCGAGCGAGTCGATTTAACGACACAATGGACTGTAATGTGGATTCAATTTTTGTTTTTATTTTTTGGCGTTTTCTTTCTTATTTTTTAAGGTTCCATTCTAGGGAAAAACGGGACCCTTATTGGATCACTATATATGTATATCTATCGCATCTAGACACGAAGCAACGTGTCCAGCAAAAAAGGGAACTGGAACTGGTAACGAAGCGCAATGTCATTATGTAATATGATGAACCATTTCGAGTACCATGGTAATGGTAACACTAAAAACATAACCAACTTAGGTATTTCTGGCTTTTATGAAAAAACCGGCCAAGTGCGTGTCAGGCTACGCGCAATTTTTAAGTGTAAATTTCTCATAATAGCACTTTAAAGCCGAATATTTCTCAAACGGGACCCTGAATTGAAAAGTGATTTTCAGCAAACCCATAATATTTTTGAAAGACATTTTCAACGCGATGAAATAAAGTTGATTCCCATGTTACCTATATGGACTTACCCTTCGCATTTTTTTTCAGTATTTATTCTACGACATTGGTTTTAATAAATATGTATATTCATGCCAAATTACAACTTTCTAGCACTAGTAACGCCCTAAGTTAGAGTCACTAACGGTTATTTAAATCGGTCCTTAGTACAGAATTTGTATGGCGATTCTTTACTAAGTAGCGATTTAAGTAACCGTTAGTGACTCTGAGTTGGGGCTTAAGAGCCATTTCACGGTTAGACGCGCGGAATGAAGAATTTGATGTCAAAAATTAGTATCATAAGAAAGATATTAATGCTGGCAAATGAACTCATAAAATAGATCAATCCTTCATCTTGGATCTTCATTTACCGGAATTTTGAAAATATTAATTTGTTTCTGCGTAACTGTCAATCTAGCATAACTATTTTTCAGCAAAAGGACGACAGAGTCAATTTCATACACTGATTTTCTTTATTAAGTTTTATTAAATTGAGTAAAAAAAATGTCTAGAGAACACTCATATATTATATTTTGCATTTATTACAAGGGATATACGATTACTATAATATTCGTTTCAAAATTAATTCAATAACATTACCAATTTTCATGGTTTATGCCATGACTTTACCATCGATTTTTGTATTCAATAAAGCGTATTTCCCATCAAAAATTTATGTAGTAATAAAATATGGTCTTTGTCGAATATGACACGTAATTTTTTTTTTATCTTACTGCAAAAAATAATTTATTAAAACGAATTTACTTTACCATATAAAGATACGAACTTACGCGAAATCAAATCAGTCGTGCGGCAGCACTCTTGGACGTCGGACCTATGTCAATTTTTGCTTTAGCCATCTAAGGAATAGATTTCGTAAAAGTAACGTAATTATATTGCCATTGAACAGTCTTGATCACGTGAGAATTTTTAGTTACAGTCAATTGTATTATTTTTAGTTTTCTATAATTTTCAGGGTTTTGTAGTCAAATCGGAATCATGTCTAGTCCGTTCGTTATTTCAACCGGCCGGCTAGCCCGTCCGGCCGTCCGTCCTTCCGTCCGTCCGTCTGTCCGTTCCGTATGATTTTTTCTTCGTCTACCCCTTAATGTGGGGTATCGTTGAAAAGGTCTTTCAAAAATATTATAGGTTTCAAAAGACCATTTTTCAATTCAGGGGTCCGTTTGCGTAATATTCTGCTTTAAACATCTTTGGTTTGAAGAAAACAATAGAAATTAAGTAACTATTTCTTTCCAATTTATGTAGTGTAAGTAGTAACGGAGAAAATCACGAACATACATATGTACAAAATATAACTATATCTATACTAATCTATACTATTACTATTGTAATATTATAAAGCTGAAAAGTTTGTTTGTTTGTTTGGTTGAACGCGCTAATCTCAGGAACTACTGGTTTGAATTGAAAAATTCTTTTTGTATTGGATAGTTCATTTATCGAAGAAGGCTTTAGGCTATCGGATTTTTGGAAATTCAACCCCTATTGGGTTGGAAGTCACTGCTGTAATTTGAAATAAAACATTGTCCGTTTTTAGACATTAGTTACTGTTTACAGTATTTAGGTTTTTTGTTATATGTGTAAATTACATATTTACATAGAAAAAAAAAATAATTATAACTTGTTTACACATACCCTTTATTTATACAACTTTTAGATCAATCTGTACTTTATAGAGTTCCGTACCCAAACGGTGTCAACGGGACCCTATTGCTAAGCCAAAATGTTGGAATGATAGAAGCTCCGACATTAGTCAGCTATAGTCACTTATTATTAGTCAAAGATAATACATTCGTTGTTTGGAAACTCTCGTGCACCCAAGTTCCGTCAACTCCCCAAAACTCACGTATCTCAAATACACAACACAAATACAAATCACCCTCTCATTTTTTCCCTTCACAACCCCTCGCCTCCCCCTATACCCCCCCCCCCTCAGTTCTTCACCCAAAAGTGGAATTTTGCGTCGTGATAATCTGGGAGGCATCCGGGCAAATACCGCACTCATCAGGTAGGCGCAGATCGGCAGATCAGGATATCGGGATATAGATTTTTGGAAAACCGGAAATCCCGGATATCTCGGAGACGGTGCGTCCTAGACAAGTTTAGACGGAAATTTCAACCCCCTTTAGTAAGCCCCCAAACCTTATTGCTAAATCTTACTGAACCCACTTTTACCCGCCCCCCTCCCCAAATTTTCCTAAAATACCATATATCTCCTAAACGGTACGTCCTAGACGATTTCCGACTGAATTTCCATCCGCCCTGTGGAACTCATACTTGCAACATTACCCAATCTTATTGGGCCCAACCTTAACCCCCCCCCCCCTCCCAAATTTTCCGAAAACTCCTTATATCTCCTAAACGGTGCGTCCTAGACGATTTCCGAAAGGATCGAGTAAAAGTTGTAGCCCATAAAAAGATTGACATTTTATGTGCCATACATTTTTCTTGTAGAGCAAGTGGTTTGGGAGGAAAGTGCGAATTTCGTTTCTCATAATTTATTATACTAGACTATTGTCAATATTTTGTTTTGTAAACCAACAGAAAACAATAAAGAATTCGTTTTTAACATTCAAAGAATAGTGTTCTGAATATCTTCTTTTTAAAGCTGTAATCATTTTTGTGTATGGATTGTATTTACCTTTATTTTTACGTTATCTTTTGTATCACGGTAATGATTAGGGTATCGAAAACCGATCCTGTTTTAAATTACCGGGATTTTCGGTACTCGCCTATGCTGGAACCGGGATTCCCGGGATTTTCAGTTCTTTCGGGATTATTTTACCACGGCTTTCCCCGCGTGAAAATAGTTAGTATCGCGTTTCCTATTTTATCTCTCAGGAGCATTAAATAGGGAAAAACTGTTTTCTACCCAAATCCGTATAGTCGTTTGCCGTGATTGAGTAACCATCATACTATTATACCTTACATGCAAACATAAGTTTCGTATTAATTGTATGAAAGCAACACAATTGTATTGCACAATTCAGCACTGCTTGGACGAGAAAAAAGAGTTAAATCATCTTCATTTATATTAGAAAAATATCGATCTGGGTTGTGTAAATAATATTATATTAGTATAGATGCTTCATGTAGCCGACGTTCTGAATATCTTCTTTTTAAAGCTGTAATCATTTTTGTGTATGGATTGTATTTACCTTTATTTTTACGTTTTCTTTTGTATCACGACGCGACATATTTTTATTTCCCAAAAGTTCAGAAAATCCCGGTTCTTTTATTTTGTTTCCCGGTTCTTTTATTTTGTTTCCTGGTTCTTTTGAAAAGTACCGTATTCCTTTGTAAATCCCGGGATTTTCGGTTCCGGGATTTCCCGGTTCTATACCCTCCGATTGATTTGAATTTAGGTATACCTATGTATTTTGACGCGCTGCGAATATCGCAGGCAAAATGGACGCATATTGCATTTTATAGATCACCTTGAAAAAACGTGATTTTTAATTTTTCACGTTGATTTGCCAAAATATTGATTTTTGCAATATGCATCTATTGGACATCTTTATTGTGATGTACCTAAGTAGGTACCTAAAATGTATTATGTAAATAAGTTACCGATAATGGTACTACTACATTGTACTCTTAATTGTTATATAAACTTATATTGTCACAAACCAGATACATGTATGTGGTCACAAAGTGTATAATTAAAATTATATGTTCATAATTTTAAAATTTTTACGTTTGAAAGTATCAAGAAGATTACTCGCACAGAACTGAGGTCAAGCGCGACGCGAGCCGCGCGAGGCAATATCACGCCGCGGAGCCGCTTCAAATACCTATAGTTTATCAACCGAGTTTTGCGAAATGGCTCTTAAGGGTCTAGGCGCTATGCTTCGGACAGCTGGACGGACCGGATAAGGGTTCCGTTTCTTCAGAACCCTAAAAAGGAAAACTGTATAAAACTTCAATGAAAAAAAATATTGACTACAACTAGTGTATTTACTTAAGTGACCTTTTTCCCATATCTCTTACGCCCCAACTCAGAGTCACTAACGGTTACTTAAATCGCTCTTTAGTACAGAATTTGTATGGTGATTCTTACTAAGGAGCAATTTAAGTAACTATTAGTAACTCAGGTTCTTCGGATACCTACCTACTTCAGGCACCAAGCTCTCACAAAGTAGATCTTTTGGTTGTAAATTCTTTATTTTGTTAGTATTTTAAGTCTACTATAAGCTAAGATCATGTTGTGAGAGCAAATAAAACATTTAATTATTATTATTATTATTAGTGACTCTGAGTTGGGACGTTAATGTTGAATCTAAATCTATGGGGGACATCGAAGTATACACTACACAGTGCAGCATACAGCATGCAGCGTGTATTGAGTTTGGAAGGGTGTGCGACCGCGACCGAAGCCCTGCGAAGGACGGAATGTGTCGGCAGGTGTGCCTGAGGACATGTACGATGGATTGTTATGGATACGCTAAATAAACTTAGTTTAGCTAGTCCAATGGGTAGGACTCGGTAGGAGGTAGAGATGCATAGAGCATTAAGCTCGATATTCTTACCATGATAATATTATAATAAATTTTTTGCTGTTTCCTTTGTTCCATTGTAAGTAATTCTACGAAAACTTAATTTTGCAATTAGATAAAAAATTATACGAAATTCGAAATTTAGTTAGATAATAATATGAATAAATTAATATTTTACAAATACTTTTGAAAACTACCATTTTGTGTTTAATATTTCGTTAATGGAGGCCATACACGATCAGGTGTACTTGTCAAGTTGCAGTTTACTTGTCAAATTTGCAGTTTGACTTGACGCGATATCCAGTGTGCATGAGATAGTTGTTATATGGCCAGATAGATATACCGTGGCCATACACGATCAGGTATACCTAGTCCGCTGCAATCTTGACAACTATACTTGGTCGTGAATGGCCTCCATAAGAAGTCAACATTCCTATAGTAATTAATATTTTTTTATTGTGTAAAAATTGACATGTGAGCCTCAAAGTTTCTACTACCACCTCCTTGAACGAATTTACTCACGTATTTATTTACTTGCCGCAGTCTTCTCCCGATAGCGTTATCCACATGACATTTTCGTGGGTAAATTTCGGGAACCACATGTCATTTCCTTTTGAGCCATATGCGGGGCAGGGCGGACGCTGATTTCAATGGTTAACAACGCTTATTATGTCTGCTCGGCTCTGTGCCCGAACGGGTATTCTGCGAGGAAACACCCGCACCATGGTTCATCAGCTTTGATTGCAAAAAATATACCGGCTTTGTTTAGTGGCCGTAGACCGTACATCTTGCGTCTTGCGGCTTCCCTTGTAGGCTATAGGTACGAACCCTCAGTGGAAAAAAGCATAAGTCGTCTTACGTTGAATTTTAGTTATTAATATGATTGCATAGAGGGACAAAAGCTCCATATTCAAAAATTCCATATTTTTTTCAAATTTTTATCATTAATTTTGACGGTTTTGTGCAAGAAATTGTAATGTTAATTCCTTAGAATACTTACTGATATTTTAACAGTTTTTTTGCGCTCCTGTAAAATTGCAATTTTCATCTTATGCCTTTTTTCCACTGAAGATGCGATATCATGTGTGTTGTGATTATAATATGTATGTCTTTGATGATATTGCTATCCCCCATATTTTGGATGCCACTTTTAATTACCCGAGTTGAATTACATTTTATTTTAATTTTTATTCAACGATGGCAAGTGACAAACTTGTAAAACAAGTCATTAAACGGAATCGGAAAATCCGATAGTATTTTGGTATTTAATTTAGTATGTAGACTGCAACTACGAGAATGCATATGAATTCTGTAATAAACGTACCTACTACTTATAAATTTAATTGAGTAATACCGTTCTAAACAAAAGTGATAATTTATGTAGGATTATCTATGTCATATGAATGTTTCTGAACGAAGGAATGTGAGTGATACATGATAGGATGAATGGAAGGAAGGACCGGAAAGGAAGGAAATGAGGGTATGATGCAAGATGGCGTGATCTGATTATTGTGAAGAGTCTGTTTTATAAGGTGTTTACAGTTTTAAAGGAGAAATAAAAATTTAAATATATTTTCGTAATTTATTTCCATTCCCACGTCTTTAATTATAGGTGTTTGGTCGGGAAACATGGACGATACATGCTAATTTTGCGCATAAACATCTCATGTTTTAAAATAAGCAACAATAACAAGATAGCGTTATCGAATACAAGGAATGTTTGTATGAGTGACATAATCGTGAAACGATTTCTCAATAGTGTATCGGGTACATTGTATAAGCTGTGATGTGGATGCAGGGATAGTATTGGTAGTTTGCAAACAATGCCATTGTCACTCAATGAGTAGTTATCTCGTATCGATGTCTGACTTATGAGTTTATTCGACGCGTCGTAGCCGGCCTGTCTAACAAGTACTTCGCTTGTGACGTGACGAGAATAACTCCTACGTACCTCTGCCTACATACATGTTTTTAATCTTTACATACCATTTTATGCCATTTAAATAGAAAATCCGTCTACGTGAAATGAAATATTAAATGTGTTGGCAAAATATCAGATAATAATACTTGGTATGCGAAAGCAATGTGGCAATTATGCAAGTATTTGTAAGAACAATAGAAGACTAGAATAACGCTTTATTCAGATTCGATGTTAAGATTCCTTAATATGTGTTGGTAATCATTTCTGAGTAACCATGCAGGATTTGCTATTTCTGTAAGTAAAACAGAGTACTAAGTATACGTTATAAATAATGATAGTAAGAGAGAATTTAATATTGAGTCGAAAATAACAAGGTAAAAACTTATTGTATTCTACCTTTTGTACTAGGTATTAAAATTCTTCGTTAAACAGCAATCTGTCTGCAATATTCCTCTAAGTATTTTTATGTAGGTATGTATATATTTAAAACCAAAACTACTAATTTACGCAAAAAATGTAGAAAAGAAAACAAACTGTAAAAAGTTTAAAAAAACCGGCGAAGTTTGTACGTCCGTAATTATAGGTAAGTTCATGAACTACTACTAGCCGTGACTGATTTATTTAAAGTTAAAGATACTATTGTCATTTTTTTCACATGTTAAGTGTGTGGTCCCATACTTATTGACTCTAACCAAAATTGGCACTTTCATCGACGAAACTACTTATAATGGTTACGTTTTGACTACGGAACCCTAAAAGGGAGTTATCAAATCGACAACAAGTTATCTCATATTATTGGATCTGCAAAATATTTACACATGATAACCTGATGAAAGTTACTATGAAAAGCTCTACTTCTCATAGTAGACTTAGGTAGGTACGTTATAGCATTAAAAAGGCTAAACATTTTCTATCATGATTTATAGACTAAATTCTAAAAATTTTTATTTTATAGCCGCTTTGTTTTTTTTATTTTGCCTTAATAAATTGTAATGGTTCTGTTTCTCCAAGGGAAGAACCGTGAAACATCATACTTTTAGACAAAGATATACAGGGTGTCTTGCAACTATTTTAACTAGTTTAGTTTAATTTAAGGGCATAAAATATACTTACCTAATTTTATGAAAAAAAATTTAGGCAGAGACATCTAGTGTAATAAAAATAATTAAAATGGTGGTCATTACAAAAGGAAGAGGGCTAGACATGTGGTTATTTTTGTCGATAAAATTAAGTGTAATTTATGCCCTTAAATTATCGCTAGTTAGTCGCAAGACAACCTGTAGAATCAGGCCTTGAAGAGTTAATTACTTTTGACATAGAAACCACTATGAGCTTACTCGTGGAATACTTCTCGATTAAGATTATAAGTATAGTTAAAACGATGTAGTCAGGCCTTGTACCTAGTAATAGGGATGTTGACACTAATTATAAATTAATATAAATTTATGTCTAAAATATTAGTGGTAACATTTAAAAGGCCTAAAATATGATTCTTTTATTGAAATCAATCACAATAAATTAAATATCATTAATTTAAAATGTTAAAAATTGTACTCACTCTCACGTGACCTCAAACGCCATTTTGAGAATATGACGTCATTGGAACAATTTTATATGGAAATTCAACAAACTTAGCAGACAGATAGTATTGAATATCGTTTAATGACGTCATGTGACGTTTTTGATGGGAAATTTGATAATGAATTTTATTTATCAATTTTTGTTCTTAATTGAAGATTATTATTTTTATAATATTTTTTTCGTGAATATTAAGGTTCTATCTATAAAATAAAATTGAATCCTAAAATTAGTCAACATCCCTATTCTATGCTGACAGTTCATTAGATCTGATAACTTTTCTACAGTGAAACCGATGTTTAAAACTGTAATACTTATTAATATTTTCTGACCAAGATTGTAGATTCAAAAGTTTGTAGAGTATAAGCCGCGCCATTAAAGAAACGAATCTAAAATGGCGGAAATTATCATTCCCCTCACTCGCACGTTATTCCTGTCTTTGGCGTGCGAGTGATGGGGAATGATAATTTCCGCCATTTTAGATTCGTTTCTTTAATGGCGCGGCTTAAAAGAGTTCGTATATTCAGCCTTAGCAGATTTAAAAGCTCAGCTCTTTTACATGTGATAACTTTTTAACAGTGAAACCGTTATAAGTTTGTACTCGTGGAATATTTTCTTACATTAAATTACACTCGTTATTGGCAACCTGTTTTAAATACAATATTTGGTGGGATTTAAATTTTTTTGAAGCAGTATTTTATCCGCCGCCAATCTCCATCGCCAAATGTCAGAAATCAAAAGATATTTAAAACATTGAATTTTTGTGTTTATTTATATTATGACATCCCTATTCCCTACGAATAAGTTGTAACATAAAAAATTAAGCCTTAAAATCTATACGCGGGTAGCACATACTTAAAAAAAGAAATTGCAAGTCCGTGGCGGGTAGTTGAATAAATTGAGTTACACTTTCTTACAAGACATTAGTAGAAGTGGACGACAATGTTACACTACACGTGCTATGATTAGAAGCATAGACGCTACCAGGAATCGATTAGAACATTGACCACGCGGTGTCATCTCAACAATAGCCAGAACCCGAATGAACGTCTACACAATGTTGATTGTTGCCAGGTAGGATAACTACGGTAGATCTACCGTATTCAGCTTCGATCTACCGTAACGATTTTTAGTGGTTTTAGTATATTTTACCGTATTTTGATCAACACAAAAATCAAATTTTAGTAGAAAAAAACCTCAAATCTCATACAATGTACCCTATTTTATAAGAATCTACGGCATTTCATGAACGAATCTACCGTAATCCAGTTTTTGGACCTGGCAACACTGCGTCTACATGAAGTTGTAAAGGCCGCTAGGGCCATCATCAACTGTCTATTGGAAAAAACAAAGCCGGATCCAATACTAGTACTGTATTTAACACCTTGTATCCTAGAGACCTTGCGTCAGCACAGCTGATATTACAGGGACATTGGATTAGTCAAACAATTTTGTCTCAAGGGTTCTCAATATTCGGTTTTAATTATTTTTTCAGCAGCATATGGCATATACGGTGAAGCAGCCCGCATCCCGAAGCATATGGACGTAGGACGATGACGTGACGAAGTGAAACGCGCTAGAGTAGAGGCGGACAGTGGACAGGACACGGCGCATGCGCGAACATTAGCATGCGCCGACACGCGCTCGCCGGAAGCCGCGCGCGGGAACACGGCCGCGCACTTACATCCAAGATGGCGGCGCACTTACAATGAATCGATAATTAACGATGATAACCGATTTCATATTTCAAATCCATCGCGCCTTTATAAACAAGATGTGATGTAACCTGGACCATACTGGGACGCGATCGCGCCATCTGAATGCGAGCCCACGATCATCCTTGAGCCCACCAAAAGGGTCTCAACAGATCGCCTCCATCATTATTATTAAGGAGCTGTCCGTGCGATGGGTCGTTGGAAGTAGGTACCTTTGCGCGTGTTCGTTTTTTATTGTTGATTGTCTCGGTTCTAAGAATCACCAATAATAATAATTATCGCCTGTGAACGGCCAGGATTGAATGAATCTTCGGAATTCAATTCATTTGCATACTATGTACAATATTCATGCTCCATTAAGCTTGTTATAGCTATAACTACCTACCAATACTTTTATGACAAAAAAACTACAGTTTTAATGTTATTGGATACTTTAATTTGTAGGAAATAACGTCTTAATAATGTTGATTGATTATTCAACCTACCCAAATTATAATAATAAGTATAAAGTAAGCATTGCTCGAGCGGAGGTATTTTATGGCAGTTGTAGGTAGGTGGGTTGGGTAAGTTTATGTAGATTTAAAATTAGGGTTCGAACGATACTTTCGATACTGAGTAGGTATCGATACTTTTGTTCGCGATACTCGATACTGAGTACTCGATACTCGTACCTGGTAATTACTCGCAAGTACTCATATGAAACGTCGGTATCGAGTACTTTTAAAATACTGAGTACTTTTCAGTATTTTCATATGGAAAAACTGTGGCCCGTTTTAGCGCTCGGACTAAACAGAAAGTGTCATCGGGACATGAAATTCACTGTCAACAACCTTTTTTTTAGCTCTGAATGAATGAAGTTCAGTTTCGGGACCACTTGGTTAGTAAGGCTAAACTAGGTGGAAGAAAATTGGGAGTGCTCAACAGAACTAAACAGTACTTCACGACGCCTAAGTAAGATAGACTAATGCTCTATAGCGCAAATTCGGCTTCACATGGAGTACCTACTGCTCCCACCTTTGAGCCGGAGCCCCAGCTTGCCAAGTGGATCCGTTCAACCGAATTCAACGGCGAGCCATCCGTCTTGTCGACGATTCCAAACATACAGACGGTCTGGAATCTATGGGTCTGGATTCGAGTTCTGGTTCGAGAGTGGTTCTGGCTCGAGTTGAGGAGAGATGTAAGCTCACTCTGCGTGTTCTACCGCCTGTATAATGTTCTAAAGAACTGTTTGGTTTAATCCCTGCGGTTAATTTTCGTCACCGCACATCTCGGTGTACCAGGTTCCATCAACACCACCTGGATATCTGGTTTTCGTCCACAGTTCGGTTCTCGCGTAGTTTTCTACCTCGCACGTGTAAACTGTGGAATGAACTTCCTGCATGGGTGTTCCCTCCAAACTATGACATGGGGTCCTTCAAGAAGCGGGTCTATAGTTTTCTTCGTGGGCGGCAACGCATTGGTGACGCCCCCGGTGTTACTAATGTCCATGGGCGGCGATGATCACTTACCATCAGGTGACTCGTCTGCTCGCTTGCCTGCACAAGGCATAAAAAAAAATCCTCGTGAGTACTCGATACTGAGTAGTATCGATACTTCAGAACCGATACTTTTTTGGTATCGATACCTTACCCATCGATACCACACGAGTACTCGGTATCGATACCAGAGGCCGATACTTCGAACCCTATTTAAAATGTATAACATATTACCTTGCAGCCTATTCTAATATGTTTAATGTTTATAAGCTTATCTTCTACCCAGTGTCAGATTTATATTTTTTATCAGTGTAGGCCAATTTATTTCCGCCGCCCCATGTACCTTTCTAAAATAATAATTTTCCATTCATAGTAAGGAAGGCACTGAATTAGTTGCTAAGAAAGTGCGTAAAAAAACAAGAATTACAAGTTTTTAGGGCACTTTTTAATAGCAAAATCATCTATAATAATCATCTTCTGAAATCTGCCGCCCCTAGGCCGCGGCCTATACGGCCTATTGACAAATCCGGGACTGCTTCTACCAGCTGAAACTGAAAAATCAATACAGTCCATCGTTCGGGATGCGGAATATCTTTAGAAGTAAATATTTAGGTATCTACTTTTACTTTGTACCGTCGCAACTCCAGATTTTACTAAGCTAGCCATGTCAACTGCGCTATTATTAGAAACACCAAGACCAAAGCAATAAGTGGGTATAACCCGTCCAGCTTATCTATTTTACAGAGATAAGTATAGCTTTAAAAGTTTAGACACTAGTTTTACTTTTAAATTGGTGTCAATTAGTTTCATTTATCGTTAAATTTGAGTTTAAACGGAAGTGACAGTCACAGTCGAGCCGTCACGCTCAGTTTTTACTGCTACCCTCAGTAACGCTTCACTGCGTCGGTAGGAGACCTTAAACTGTTCGGAGAAGTCACGACTGCTGCGATCTACGGTTATCATCCTGTTCTTTTTGTAAAACACTTTTTATCGCTCTAATTCTGTGCCGTCCGTGTCTTGTACCACTGTTAATATTGTCAATTGTCATACTGTCCTCACTAGTCTTTTTCGTTTTAATTAGCTTTGTAGCTTCAAGTTAGTAGGACTGACCGCACTGATTTTATTTTAAACAACGCTTTAATAAAATTTAATTGTTAAAGTTTTAATTTAGTGTAACCAGCCTGTAGATATAATTATGATATTATGGTTTGCAAGTTATGGTGGTAAGCAATAATTTGATGGATTTTATTTATTTATTTATTTAGGTAGATTATATTTATTTAGGTGGCTCTGCTGATCTGTCTTTTGGACGAATTTCGAACAAAAAAAATTATACATGACTCAGTATGGCAGTTAGGAGGTATATTCATGGAGAATAGAGGGAGCAATAATATTAGACATGCTAGTTTATTTGCGTGCTGATATAGAGGGCGCTAGTAGTAGAGGTATTTACAAACAAAACTATTGCATTAAATTTCAAATAACCACTGAATACTTACTTATCGTATCAACATTGTCCATCAATAAATAGAATATCGATATATCTAAGGATGTCCCAAGAATTACTGATACGCGTCGAATAAAATGTTGTTTTAATTGTATAAAGGTGCCTCTCTCTACCTATTAAGATGAACAGCATCAAATAGTGTGACACAACACGACGTGACGTAGTTGTGGTGACGTCAGTGGAGGCCACTGACCTCCAGTCATCGAGCATTCTGCCACCGAATAGAGGGATAAATCTGCTTTAAAATGCATTTTCAGAAACGCGTGAACTCTTATTACACGGTGCAATCAGTTCATTTCAGAAATGGATTAAGAACTGTACTTACTCTTATTGAATTTTAAGCTTTAATGTTTAGTTTAATTGGTCAAATAATTCAATAGAAATGTCATTGTAGAAATGCAATGAAATGTAGGTACCATTTTTCGAATCCGGGATCCGTTTGCGTACTATTCGGCAAATTTTTGTAGTCAGTTGTGGGGACACAGCTAACGACAGCTAAATGGTAAGTGTTGGACAAGAGAGACTTGACAGGTAAGGGTAGAAAATTCCTTAACGTATGGCTTTTGGAATTAAGAAACCGGATTGGTAAAATCAAAATAATCTATTCATATAGGTATCACTGATACACTTATGCACATCATTTTTTAATCTACCAGCTTTTCGGAAAGATGCTTTGTCATGGAAGAGAAGAAAATCCGTAAAGAAACTCCTCAGCACATCTTTTAAAAATAAAAATACAAAGGTATATTTATTACAAAAAATATCACTAACTTGAACGGAACTGGTTGCAGAGCTGGTCATTTCCATGCGTCTTTGACATTTAAGGCCACAGATATCAAAACATCACATAACATCATCAAAATCCACAGTTTTACTGTATTTCCTGTACCGACTCACACAAATAAAACATGTATAACTAGTACAGGTACAGTGTGTTTGTATATTGTACGTAATTGGTACGTAAGTAGTATTTGTTTTTCTATTTCTTAAGTAGTTTTAACACCTGCCATCAGTTCTTTCCACATCCACCCAGGGTTGACTGGTGGACTAGGCATTAAGTTTGCCCTTTTTCATCCTTTTTATAAGGTGACATAAATTTTAAATAAATAAATACAGGATTAAAGCACCTCGTAGATTTTTAGCTACTGCCGAGATTTATCAACGAGCAGCATGTCAACAAGTAACCGGTATTAATTATTCATCACTAATTAGCTGTTTCGTACGCAACGCGGTGCAGATCAGAGCGGTCGGCGGCGGTCGTGCCGGAAACAGGAAGAGGGCAATCAACATACCTAAAAATATCACACATTTGGTGTTCATCCGGCGAGGAGCGCCTGAAGCTCTCAGGGTTGCGAGACTTGCGAGTGTTCTATCTTGTCGGCTTGTCGCATCCGTTTCGAGGGACCAATTTGACAAATAGTGTTGCTACTTGCTATGTTATTGAAGAAAATCTATGCATTTATACAAATAAATAAAATTGGAGTGTCTGTTTGTAATATTAAAATAACCGCTTTTTACTAAGTGCATTTGGATATATACACGGTACATATACCAAAACAACTTTTTTTTTACAATTTCTGTCTCTCTATCTGTCTGTTTGTTCCGGCTAATCTCTGAAATGGTTGGACCGATTTTGACGGAACTTTCACTGGCAGATATGTAGCTGATGTAGCAAGCAGTAACTTAGGCTACTTTTATTTTAGAAAAAAATATAGTTTAAGAAAAAAGGCGATACGAAGTTCGCCGGGTCAACTAGTTAATAGTAAAGTAAGTCGATATTTCAGTATCGACGCTCGATCCGCCAAGAAGGTGAGCGCCAAAATACCCTTTGTCTTGGCAAAACTTATGGTGAAAACTTTTGAAACCAGTCAAATTACGGATTTTACTATATGGCCCATAATAAGATCTCTGCGATCACAAGATTAAATTTCAGATGCTGAAATTGAAACGGCAAACCGTATGTAAAAATTTTAATAAGAACCTAAGATTTCAGTAGGTACGATTTACCGATAGAAAATAAATTATTCTTTGTTTTTTGAAGTAGGTACTGTAATTAAATTCCCCTTATGCATATGAAAATACCTAGATATAGGTAACCTACCTATATCGATTTCTCAAAAAGTATCTCAAGCAGAATTGTCTCAGTCAGGTCTAATTCGAAGCAATTGGCAAGTCAAGGAGCGCCCAGCTGTGCATAACCTTGCTCTCAGATCCAGGCTAAGGCTTCCGGCCAGCGAGTGGTCGTTAGAACTGACGATCAAAACATTAAGGCCTGTCTTGTAACCTACCTACACTACCTACAGTCCGAATTCCGATACTGTACACAACAGTGCAAGTATGCATTAGTAGAATATATTCTACAGAAGGAAAGGAAGATTAGGTATACAGAAGGAAAAATAGATTATTTTAAGGAATCTAGCGAAATTGGTGACGGGGGTAGTTTGAGTTCAATTCCTGGCGGTGGCAGACATTAAGATCTGGGTCCCGGTTCGTGGATATATGGGTGATTCCTCGTTTTCTGTGTTCATATATCAAATAATTTAATTGTGAGATAGTGTGAATGATTGACTTACTCCCTGCTCGGCAACGCATCAGTGATGACTTTAATGACGCCACGATGTTCATGGGTTACGACGATAGCCAATTACCATCAGGTGGATCGTGAGTTTCGTTGGCTATTTCCATAAAAAACTTTGGCCGCCATATTTTTTCAAAATTTAAAAAGCACTTTCCTAAATTCCTCACTAGGCACAGCCCTTCATGATCTTTCAAACGGAATACCTACCAGAGTTATATTATATGAACTTGTTGAGTCTAGGCGGTTCTTCATTATATCTTTTTAACGACCCTGTAGCCTAGTTGTTGGTAGCGACCTAGCCTGCGAAGCGAGGGGGTTCGATTCCGGGCCGTGGCAGATATTTATGTGACAGATAAATATTTGTACTCGGGTCATGGATGTTATTGTGATGTGTTATAATATGTGTCGTCCATTCCACCCGCGACACAGATATTTATTAATGTTCTCAATAATTAAAAATATAAGCATCACATCTATGTTATGTTATTACTGTCTAGACTGAAATGTATGCTGGATCACAATAGTAAACTTTATTGTACTTTATTGTAAGGTAATTCGCTACTGACCAATAAACTACAGCGTTCAACGCGCTTAAAAACTCCCAAACGAATGAAACGAAAAAAGGCGCAATCAAATATAGACGTTTACACACAATTAGGTAGCTTATCGTTCCATTACATGTGTAATAGTAAGTAACCGATAACATCGACCTTCCTATCGAAAAAAGCGTTCAATATTTATCGTGATGTCATCGTAATAATTATTATTTATCGGGCGGTCAGCGCGACTGATATATTACAATTCCCAACAAGTATGCGGCTAGTACTCGCCGGCACATAATTAGATAATTTCTATTATTTATATGCGGAGTGGAAGTGTGCCGTGCATTGAAACGACACGGCTTCCTTCGGCGAGCGCACTCTACGAAGAAATCCGTCGACGGCTTCTCGCTAAAGAGGATGTGCGGCCCGCCACGGCCGCCACCAATCATTTAATTCACAAAAAGTTCCTGTCGTGACTCTTCCAAGCTTTTCCTGCAGGTGACGTTCACCTAGCACGCTTTACATTTCCTCTATGGTAATATTGATAAACGTGTCAGCGTACTAATAAGATACGGAATCGAGTCACGATCTCTCGATGGTGTCGTATTGTATCGATAGTCGATACGCTTCTGATATCGATTGGTCGAGAGAGAGCTGGCAACCGGTATTACGTGTGCGGTGTAGTGTAACGTTCAATTTAAGTTTAAGTTTAAGCGCTATGGTCATGGATCAGACCAGTATTATCTGATCAATGGGAATCACTTGATTTTAGATACATACTACATTTGATAAAAAATAAAAAAATCGGATTTAACGTTTAGGTACCTCTACTCTATGTAACACAATTAATTATACTTACAAAAGAGTGTGTAATGTAGGCATCGCTGAAGATATTTTCTCTTTTGTTTTTCTTAGTTTGTAGCTCTAAAAATAAAAAGTTATTATTAAGTTATTAAGCTCTGTTGTAGTTGTACGGTAAAGTTATGTACTATACTGCGGGAAAATTATTAAAATATTCAAAATTAGGACATTTAATTAATAATATCTTTAGAAAATTAATTATTCGAATCAGTTTTGGTTTTTATGTTTAAATATTTACTTAATATGTATTGGTATGATAATACTGCAAATTTTAATGAAACTGACTTTCTTTAACTAAGGTGTTTAATTTATGTTCCTAACATCCTACCCGCAATCGAAGAAGAAGAATTATTTTTGTAAGTAAGACCACTACAGAGTTTGAATCGGATAATTTATTAGCAGTCCTTTCAGACCCTTGAACCTTGAGAATATTATGGAGCATATCAGATGGTTATGGAGAATTTCTCCACGTTTTCTTTTCGCTGCCAAATTGTCACACGCACTTTATTTACACAGGAACTTTATAAAGACAAAAAGACATAATATCAAGTATATAATAGTTTTAATTAAGAATAAATTACATCACTTACATTCTAGATATTTGAATATTTTAAAATTCTTAATAAAACACTTATGGATGCTGGTAAACATTACCTAAAAGTGCTCGTATTTTTTTCCGTTTTGTGCTAGAAAACAACTAAGACACTAATTTTATTATTGATTACTTTTTCTACATTATGTTTAAACCGTAAATTATTAAATCCCTTTGAATACCAAATTATTAAGAAAATTACGTGAAGTACGTCCATGATAAAATAATTCAGATAATAAGTTGAAACAAACGATACGCTAAGATAAAATAATAATTTTCTATAAGAATATCTGTAATATTTTTACTGTAAAATATTATTCTTTATAGAAGGAAAGAAAGGTAAATTATAATTTTCTCGGTGGCATTTAGTTAATTGTTTGACACTCAGATTAAAGAAAGATAAAAGAAATAAAAGGCAGATATATTCATCCAACTGCAATGTGAAGCTACCAAAGCAAATACAAACTGAAAAAGCAAATACAATCCGATTCAGTACTAAAGAAAGCGTCAAATAGCTTGTATGTCACAATTGTCATTTATTAAATAATTTTCGCAGATAAAATGCCGTCTTGCAATTTTAAACACTGCTAAAGTTGTTCCCAAAATCAAGGAAAAGAAGATTAGATATCTTTTCACAGGTAACTGTACATTATTTTATTATTTATTTATAATAATATTTGTGCGGTGCGCTTGGAACACAAAACCTCGACAAATATTCAATTTTATACCAGCTTTATATGAAAATCGATTACCCTAAATTAGGGAAAACTTGCATGGGGTATTTGAACACTGATCGATTATAAATTTATATAAAAAAAAACATGAGAGGTGTCAAGGGACACCCGGATGGAACGAAGTTTCTTTCGATTTAAGTATTGTTTTGTTGTACAGCGCCATCTCTGTAAAACTCTCTGAATCACTTCAAAAAAAGTGTCGTCATTCGTAAGAATCAAAAAGTGTCGTAATTTTCCGTCTAGCCCCCTATCACAACGCGCGATAAGGAACTCCGTTCCAATATTTTAAAAGTAAATAGTTGTATTTATTTAAATCTAAAAATCAGGAAATGGAGTCAATGCATAAATACCTGTCGCTGGGATATTACAAATATAAGATAGATTGTACAAAGGATTAGAGGGATAAAATAAGCATTTTAACATAGGTAAATGGTTGATTGAAAATATCACGTTTGCCTACGATAAAATGCCTGATTGAAAGAAAATATTATGTTCTAATTTAGTTTCTGTTTACCCTACTCAATAAATTATTTTATTTTGCAGATTGCCGAAAGATGCTATTATACGAGATAAATGGCTTTTTATTATTCGTCAAAGTAGGCAAGATAATAAGTGGCTGCCATCCAAATTTTTCTTTGTTTATTCATTGCATTTTAATGAAGATGACGTATATACTTACGAGTATATACCCAAAAAAACATAAAAAACATAAATTAAAACTATTCAACATATTTAAGTATTTATGTTAAAAGAACATTTGACAAATTTACTATCTATACTTTTTGATAACTAGTGATATAATAATAAATAATTTGCCAATTTAACTGTGCATTATATTTCAAGTTGGAAATATGGCAAAAAATACTAACTAAATTGGGAGATTGCGACTTTTTTTTCAATGTCTGGCAACTTACACACACAAAGAAGTATGTGTCTCTACGATGCCACTGCTAGTTGTCAAGATGGTTGTCATGCACACATAATGAAAAAGCGACTTCACTTCATTTGTTGCATTTCTTTGCGAATGTTATATCTGCCTTTTATTTCTTTAATCTGAGGTTTGACAGTTATGCAAGGATTAGCGTTTTTCGTTCAATTTAAATAAACTATTACTGTTTATATTTTCAACAGTTACAAAATAAATTTATTATGCGATGGTCTCCCTTATATAATTACAAATGGTATAATAGGTAGGTATACAGAGTTTGTTACATCTTAATTCTATCTACTTAATATGTTTCTACCTTACTTCTAAGTACGGACAATAAAATTACGTAACACATACATATATTGTGGTATGTAAATACTAATACATATATTTCTTTAATAATTGAATCTACGGATGAAACGACAAATATTTAAGACATTGTTTCACGTATCTGAGTGCCTCGCACAGAGACATCTAGCCTCATTTTGCCGTAGTTACAAAAGCGTTTGAACTATTATTCCTTACATATTAAATTAGCGTTTTGATTAACTGGCCACTTTGATCTCATGTTCCGTTTACACGTATTAAGTAGTAGACGGACAATTTAGTAGTTAAAATTTAGTACGCAAATAAACAAGTAATTTAGAATTTTTTCTATTTTCTGTTCATATAAACGGGACTTCAGTCGCTAAATTAAAGGAGCTGGAACTGGAATGTCTCTGACACCCACCATACTCCCCGGACCATGCTCCCACATACTCGTATCTGTATTACCATTTTTTTCATAATATGGACAACTTCTTGCAAGAGAAAAAATTCGCTTCCGACGAGGCAGTCCAAACCGCCTTCAAAGATTTTATTGATTTTCTCTCTCACAATTTTTTCCGCGATGGAGTAAATGAACTACCTATAAAATGGCGAAAGTGTATAGATAATAACGGTACATACTTCAACTGATTAAATATATAATTTTATTAAAAAAAAAAGTTTTACTTTTGCCATTTAAAACGCCAATTTCATATGTAAGGAGTCCTTACATGTAGGTCCTTACCAAGGACCTAATATTAGAAATATTAGTTGATATTATATTAATACTGGATCTACTTCTAAACGAAAATTGTGATAATTGTGCGAAAAGCCTTCAAGTAGTGCGTGTAAATATTTTAATTGCGATTAATGCGCACTATTAGTCGTGAGTATAGAAACTCGATACTGAATCGACAATTTTAATTTTTTACATACTAACCAACCATAAGATTAAGCGGGACTGTTCCCAAAAACCAATTTATTTATGAACCTTATTTACCAATTTTTATTTACCAATTAACATTATGAAGCTCAAATTCAAATCTTCCAAAACTATATCCTCTTTACACATTTTTCATGCACAAAAGTGCGTGCGTGCTGTTTTCAAAATTTTATTTTTCATAATCTTTCTTTCTCGCTACACTTCGCCTACATTCAAAACCTTTATAAAACCACTTTAATCCCTGTAATCTTCACATTCCACACAGCACTCAGTCCATTAATTATTACGCCCAGGATGGATGGATAAACTGGGCGAGTTAACGAATAGTATTTGTTTCCCGACCTTTTTTCTTATTTTTTCTAGTGGCAGAAAAAATATATTTACTTACATTCCCAATTATTTTGAGTAATTTGTATTACAGCTTTCACATTTTCGCAAAAAAACCATTCTAAACATGTATTTAAATAGTGTGCAATAATATATTATAGCAGTGTGTTTCTTACACTTCACAATCTTCAATTTAAGAGAATATCTGATCTGCATTGATTTCCATGTAGCTAATTTTTGAGTGATGAATAATTTTAGATTTTTCCTGAACATAGACAAGCTAAATATATGAACAACCGTTTGCAGTTTCCTTTCAAAAATATGAATTTCGATAATATCGATTGTGAGTAAGAAGTTAAAAACATCAATGAATAAATACTACAGATTGTACTTAAATATTAAGATTGAGATAGTAGACTTACAATTATTAATCTTAGGGTATGGTATACCATCAATTACTAATTATCTAACACATAATATGTATAAGATTGACTAGAATTATACAAATAAATTCACAAATGAATTTCCAACAAACATGGGACAGATTAGGAGTCTTTGTAGGAATGTTTTATTATTCTTGAAGTAAACAATTTAATAAAAGAGTAATAAATACAGTACATTCACAACAGAAACTTCAGGGATTAAAAATAAATGCCCAAAACTGGATCAAGACCAGATTAAATGCAGTTGGATTAAAGAAATTCTGAATTAAATGTAGAAAAGCCTCACTTTAGATGTAGTTATGAGCAAATCGCCGTCGAAAAACTTCGTTTCAATCACCACATTGCCACTGGAAAAAGGATTAAGAAATATTTTGTTACACGGTAATTTTTTCTTGTCACTGTACAAATACAATACATTTAAAAACTAAAGGTTACTTATACAAAATTGTACTCCATGTTTAAGACTTGAATTGTTATTAAATGCAGTTTAAAGTTACAATATTTAGATAAGTGACTATACACCATACTTTACTTCAAAAAGATAATAAAAATATGATACTGTTATTCAAAATAAATACACTTAATTGAAGAAGCAAAATTACACTATATAAGATTTTACTCCTAAAATACTCTTGTAGTACTAATAAAAATATGATATGGTTAAAATATTGTAATGAACAGCAAAGATTTTCCATTACATGTTTATTTGTTACTAAATATCCTACAAACAAATAAACGAAAAATTATCATTGTCCCTTACTTATGGACTACCATAAGTAACAGTATCATTATTATTTGTGAATAATTCTTGAGAAAAAATAACCAACTTCAAAATTAGGAATAACTCAAATACTACACTTCAGATCTCGCTCAAATTTAAGTGTGACCAAATGCACCAGCTTTGATTAAAAATGAATCATCAAAATCGGTTCACCCAGTTGAAAGTTCTGAGGTAACAAAAAAAATTCAGTAGATTTGAATACCTCCTTTTTTAATGTCGGTTAAAAAGAAGCATCCTGTTACATAGTTATTAAAATAGGATTTCTATGAAACCAATCAAAAAGCACAATTACACTTACTTGAGCACATTGGCTGGCATCATTTGGGATTCAGGGGCCGATTCTATGATAGACTGCCATGTGTTGGTAGAATTTGCTATCACATAGCCAAACTCGAAGAACCACTCCTCGAGACAACGTCCTTTGAAGAGCACTTTCTAGAAAGGTAAATGTACCATGATAAAGGTAATGTTAAATGTAAATGGACCAATTTTTGAAGCAGTGGATAGTAAAAAAAAATGGAATAAATAATAATTATTATTGAACTTGAATATATTAAATTGAATGCATAGGAATTGGTAATATAAAAGATAACTAATTGCATGTGTAATAGAGCAATTAGGGAAGTTTTTTTAATACTTATGCCCGGTTTACATTATTCCAGTCCAGCGACCGAATCCAGCTCTGGATTGCTACTGGAAAGATGTAAACCGATACTGGAATGCACTGAATCCAGTGAGCATTCCAGTCCAGTAACTGCATTGGCGGTCTACTTTAGAATCCAGTGCGACCAATCCAGTGCAACTGGGATAATGTAGACGGCCAATCTAAGGCCATTTGATACATTTACTTCTTGAAATCATCGTCACTGTAGTGTTCACACTTCAACAGCATCTAAATAACTGGAATAATGTAGACGATACAATCCAATCCATCGCTGGATCATTGGACTGGAATAATGTAAACCGGGCATTATGGTATGTGGTCAGTGTCAGCCATGGTCATCAGAAACAGCAAAGGTATCACACCCTATGCATCGGGGACTAAGAAAGAAAGTATTGGTACTCAAGCTGGTACACAAGTCATTCTGTCCATATAAAGCTTAAAAAGCTGCCAGAACCAAAACAACTGTCCATACAACAAGTAATTTTCTGACAGACTAGACCAGCCAGTTTTGTGAATACATGATAGATATTGAATAGTTTTATATCTTATTACCCTAACAAGCACAATAAATGTACCTGCTCAAGTCTGAATCTATCCATAGATTCAACAGAGCTGAAGTTCATCTCTCGCGAGACAACACGGCACTTGAGGATACGCTTCGGCACCCGAGCCTCATGTTCCACATTAGGATCAGACATGTCCTCGTTGTTCTGCCATAGCACCTTCCCTGTAACATTTATTGAATATGTAAGTTATTTATTATATTCAGTTTTGACTTAACATATTTAGAAAGTATAAAGGACTTAATATCTTCACCTGAGTCAGCATCTCGAAGAGTCATCCAATTTCTATTTTAAATTGTGTTAAGAAAATAGGATATTTTTAAATGTAACAAGTACCTAATATCTATAATTATAAAATATTTTGAATCTTTCAATTTAAAGTTTTTTTGTAATATTATGAGTGAAAACCACCTGATGGTAGGTTCCAATGTTATCTTGAGTGGTAACTGATATTATATTTTTAAATAAAAGCAATTCAAGTTTAGAAACTTGACTGTCATTGACACGTTGAGAATAGAGACACGTCGAGGAGACGTGCAATAGAAAAAACTAATGAAAACTGTCAAGTTCAATATTAAATAATAGGTGATAAATAATGCATAAAAACTGCCATTAAAATAGATCTGAGGTACCCGTGTTCGGGGTTGGGAGGGAGGGGGTTGTAAGGGGAAATAATAGGAGCCCCTAACTACAATTTTTACATCCAGGAAAGGTATTGTTTTCGAGTTACAATTTTTTTATAAAATCATAAATTGTGGTTAGATAAACTGCTTAATATTTGTGTTAAACTATTCTAAATTAATGACACGTGATGGAGGAAGAAGTAAAATTTCGACCTCCGTATGAGGAGACACACTACACTCACCAATTTTAGAAAAAAATTACAAAAATCATTACATTAACAAAGTTACATTATATGCACTTTTAGGGAGAATTTAGGGGGGTTTTAATTCACAAACATGCTTCCGAACACCTCCGGCGCTGCGGGAAGTGCAGCCCCTCCACCCATGCGTAACAAACTGCAGGCACTCTATGCTCACCTACGCAGCTTCGGCTTTTTGGTCACCTGCGGCGACCAGCCTCGGCCTCTTCGGCTCACATGCTGCCTGCAATTTGTTACAGCAGGCGGGAGCTACTCTCCCTCCGCATTTACATTCACTCTGGAGACAGCGCAGACTAGTACTACGTGGGGTCGGGGTTGACTAAGTTGGTTCTGTAACCATTTCAACCTACATCTGGAAATTAGAAAAATCCAAAAGAAACACAAGACAGCACATTCACAAGAGAATGACTGAATACACCATTGACAGTGAAATATTTTGTGCTAACTTCCATTTCACGCGTTTTTGACACCCTCTAACTCTAGACCAAATTGACGAGGATAAAATTGTTTTCCGTTTGCAATTTTTGATGAACTTATTTTTGTCGTAATTAATTCAAAACGCGTCTCCTGATTTCAAAATGATTTTAAACGTTCACACTAAACCCTAACTACATCTCTCAACTCACACCGATACCAAAATCGGGAACCTTACGTCTAGTCAACCCAAACTGTCTAACATATTGGACACTTGGAATACCTACTGCATATCATGAATATTTTGAACTGGCACTTACTTAAGTTATATTATTTATTAAATATTGGAATTTAATTTGAAAACCATGTTTATGTTTATTGAAAAGGATACACTTGAAATCCATCGCTTATTGTCTGCACGCGCTCTTGTTTAGCTACTTCAGTGGGTAAAACATCAGTCATTGTGTATAATAATTTGGTCCTAAGGAACCAATGATAAAGATCGATTTATGTACGATGGGGAACGCCGTAAAATATGTATCAGGATTCAAGGCCTAAAAAGTGTCAAAAATCCAATTTTAGGCACAATAATTATATGAATGAAATAATAATTTAATCACTTTTGAGTTTTGACTTCACTTACATCACATATGTCAAATAATTGACATTAACAATCAATGTCAATATCGAAATCGTTGTCTTATTTTGATATGGTTCTTCAAAATGTTTTCAAATATTTTTTCTTGTGGTAAGAAATTATAATAATATTGAATTAACACATTTTATTGTACTTTCTTCAAAAATTTTTCTTTTGTCATGAAAACGTTTGAAAAGTTTGAAAACATGAAAGGGTTTTATGTGATTATTTTTGTATAAGGTGATAATAAAATGAAACAATATTATTTACGGTACAGTCATTTGTTTTATTATAAGTGCAGTTCACTAATAAAAATATTTTTACACCATCGAATGATATATCCTGGGACTATAGATTTAATGGGCACAATAGAAAAATGGTCATTCCATTGTGACGTCATCAAGTTCGACATAATGTATCCAGTTCGAGTATATATCCATGGTTTCTTACTGTTGTTGTGCTGTTGTCTCTGTGTTCCGTGGGCGAATTCACAAAGTACATGGATCATCGTTTACTTGCCTAAACTTGATTGAACTTTATTTTTGATAGAATTTCATGAATATTATTGTCCTAACTAATTAAAACAAAATATGACTTACAATTTACGATATGAATGCATTTTTATTTTAATTCAAAGCAAAAACACTGAAAAACGAAACGTAAAATACGCTAAAAACATGAAACATCAAACTTGCAATGTTGCCATGTCACATAAATAAGGTATATCTTTAATCAGTTTCGATCTACTGTAACAATTTTAGTGTTTTAGTATATTTTACCGTATTTTGATCCACCTAAATCTAATTTTAAGTGGGACAAAACCTTAATGTCATATAATCTACCGTATTTAATTAGAGTCTATGATACTTCACGAAAGAATACGGTTAACGGTAATTTAATTTTTGAAACTGGCACTAAACGTGGTCTTGTGGTATAATTTTGTTTTCCATGTACAATATTTTTTGAGGGTCTGTAATCTGTATTACTCTGTATCCAACCCAACAGTGGACTGTGGACAGATTTCAGAAAAGAAGAAGAATTGGTTTAGTAGTTTTTTATGTATCTGCTTGTGTTGTTTTGTAAAAACATAGTTCAAAAAACGAATTATTGATGAATGTTGCTGTTTGTCCGCCTGCATTTATGTTGTTCTTTGGTTAGCAGTTGATAAGTATAAGAAAGCATTAATTTCTATGAACTCAAAAGGCGAAACTGACGAAGCTTCAAGGTAATATTATTCTTCGTCAAGAAAAGCGATTATTTTCCCTTTTTCTAACTGCGTCACAATAATCATGAAAGGAGATCCTTGAGTGACTTTTAAAAATATATATTTAAGTGGTTTAGTTAATACGTGATGTGTATTTGAAAACAAAGGTAGGATGTAGAGGTTAGGCATTACTTGCTATTTTTATTTATTGTTTTCTCGTCATGTCAACGTAAACCTCAGGGATATTTTTGTATTTCAGGGGGAGCGAAGCATCATCGTTGTTGGAGGGTTCTTCTTGATATGTCTGGACTTTGGAGGAGAGGGGCTATTCAAAACACACTCACTTCATTATATTCTATATTGTGAATACTGTATAATTACACTTTATAATAATATTATTTTTAATGACATTACATATTATGTCTACACCGGTTCGTGTCTCAGATAGAAGTCTTTTATGTCACAATAGAACACATTCTATTGTGACATTATTTGAATATATTAATATTCTAAACACCTGACATATGTGCATGTGTTGGCTGCCAGTACAACACCCCACACAATTAAAACTCCTACACACCCCCTCAACACATGCACACATTTAACCCCCTGTATATAATTTAATACATTAAACCAAAACCACACAACTCACTAACCTAACTTTCATAAATTAACATTACCTTCCATACATGCCTAATTATACATTCAAATCTCACAACCACTTACATTCAATTACTTCCACCTAACTCCATTTCAATTCAGCCAACAACTATCAATTCAACCTTTCAAACTGAATACCAACTTTAATGTTACTACTATAAATCCCTTTCTCACTTTTCCAACTCATACTCGACCAAACATGTACTTTCATTCACCTGTATAACGTCAAGAACCTTAACTTCTTGACTCGCCACATAAAACATCAATAACTATAATCATCTTAAACTCCTTCTCGACTCCATATATAAAACAAAAGTTTATTTAAAATTATCTCCTTCTCGACCACTCAATACATACAAATATCTTATAATAATCTTAAACTCCTTCTCGACTGCTCACTACATAAACTTCTATAAGTTTATTTAAATACCTCAAACTCCTTCTCGACAACTCACAACATAAACTTCCATAAGTTTATTCAAACACCTTAAACTCCTTCTCGACAACTCACAACATAAACTTCCATAAGTTTATTCAAATACCTCAAACTCCTTCTCGACAACTCACAGCATAAACTTCTATAAGTTTATTTAAATCTCCTCAAACTCCTTCTCGACAACTCACAGCATGAACTCTAAAGTTCCCTTAACACTACCACTACAACTACTCATTAAGTCAACTTCAAATTAAATAAATAAATAAAACATCAATCTCTTCCACTATTGCCATTCACACTCAACCAGTCAAACTCAACACTCATAAACTACTAAATACAATTCCACATAAAAGACTCAACATCCGAATTCGAAGAACACATACAACCTTTCACTATCCCTTACAATCTTTCACTTCCCAAATTTTCTTCACTTATATCCAAATATCAACAGATTATTTTATTATAAATTCCAAAAACAAAATTCCAAATAACTATTATAACAACAATAAAACAAAACTATAAAAGAGACATATACATATAAAACAGACTTCTTGTTTTTATGATGTTCAATCAATGAACAATTACATTCACTATTCACCCCCTTAATTGTTTATTTATTGAAATTATCAACACCCCCTTAATTATTGAATTATCTTTGTCTCTTTTTTGTTATACTGATTGTTGTAAACAACATTTAAATTCCCCTATAAAACTTATATACTAACAAAAAAACAACCCATTTCCCCCGAAACACAATAAGTTCATTTTTGAAATAATTTTCTTATCTACCTTGACTGATGGATGTTGCTCCACCAAAATACTCGGGTAGCTGCAATCTCTCACATTGTTCATATTAAATTTCGAAAATTCTCCATCTTCCATTCCATAATATCCTCATTACTCCTCGAATTCTCCACCAGATTTCCATTTGTTAATCTGCTATCATTTGTTCCACTTTCATTTGATTCATTGGAATTTATTTCATTTTCATTTGTTCCGCTGTCAATTGTTTCATCTTCATTTGTTTCACTAAATATATCTGTTTCTCGAATATTTACAATTCTTTCTCTTTCTTCTCGATTTTCATTTCTTCCTCTATTATTTTTCCTTATACAAACATCTCCTCGAACTTCATTAATTCCATTTCTATCATTTCTTCCTATATCACCTTCTCGAATTACATTAACTCCATTACTATTATTTCCCCCAATATCACCTTCTCGAACTTCTCTTCATTTCTTCCTATATCACCTTCTCGAATTACATTAACTCCATTACTATTATTTCCTCCACTATCACCTTCTCGAACTTCTCTGACTTCATCTTCACGAAGCCCATTAATCACTTCATTATCTTCTAAGTATCCATCACTGGTTGCTATGCTTATTTTTATATAAACAACTGGTATCCAAGGTTATAATGTAGGCTATGTAAATCACTGGTTTTTCAATAAATTTTAATCTTTTAATATTCTGGGCCCATAACCTGTTGGAGGGTTCTTCTTGATATGTCTGGACTTTGGAGGAGAGGGGCTATTCAAAACACACTCACTTCATTATATTCTATATTGTGAATACTGTATAATTACACTTTATAATAATATTATTTTTAATGACATTACATATTATGTCTACACCGGTTCGTGTCTCAGATAGAAGTCTTTTATGTCACAATAGAACACATTCTATTGTGACATTATTTGAATATATTAATATTCTAAACACCTGACATATGTGCATGTGTTGGCTGCCAGTACAACACCCCACACAATTAAAACTCCTACAATCGTCAAGTAGTGATACAGCCCCGAATAATCCTAAGGACAATAATTCAGGTTTATGTTCAAGTGCAGTCAATCCTGCTGATAGAATGAAGCGCGCAGCAGCGAAGCAGCTTATTGAGAGATATTTTTATCAGTTGTTGGACGGTTGTGGTAACCCTGATTGTGACAACCGATATTGTGCCTCCAGCGGAGAGGTTTGTGCAATTATTACTTTTTATCTGCCCTCTAACGTTTTTCAAAGTCATTGAGAGCTGTATGTATTTAGCAATTTTTTTTTACATTATACATATTACTAACATGTATTAACAAAAGTAAATTGCATTTACTATGATGCCTAGATTGTATTTTGATATGATTTATGATAATTTATATATAATTTTATTATATTTAGCACCATTTTATGTGCACATATTCCTTTTGTTTACATTGAATTCTTGCTTAATTATAATTCTTTTTAAATGACTCCTATAGAAATTAGATTTTGCAAACAGTCAAAATGAGTAATTGCAGGTAAAATAACATAACATTTTTTTATAAAACTCATATAATTTACAAATTCTATTACATTCAAAATTATAAAATTCTTCTTGTAACACTAGTATGTCTAGAAACTTAAATTCTAATAAGATTTACTTGATGCTCGTTAAATGCAGGTAATCTAAATTATCACATTACTTTTATCTGTATGGGATTGCAACTATAAATAAAGTAATAATGAAACCCAATAACTATATTTCTCTTATTGCAGGCCAGAAATTTAACACCAAATGAAGCAGCAGCAGAAGCAATAAAGTTGTTTTATAAGGAGGCCCGATTGTGTGACAGTTTGCCGAACAAAGTACCTCGAACAGAAGCCAGTACTTGTGATTCCAGTGCCAGGTAAACTGTGAAACTGAACAGCATGTTACAGTGACATGTTTTGTAAAGGACCACAATTAAGGTTCATGCATACGTAATGTCTTTTTACCCCGTATGGGACAGGATGGGAACTTTTGGAAACATTGTTTCATAGAAAATGTAAACGATAGCGCATATGCCATGGAGGCACGTACGGGATGGGAATGGGGCAAAATCAGATAACATTAGTAAATGTTTTACTAATGTTATCTGATTTTATTGTTGCGACCCAGTATTTTATTTTCATGGCCTAATACCAGGTTGTCTTCCACCAAATGGAAAACGCTGGTTTAATAGATAGTGCAGAAAGTACAGAATTTGTTATGTATTAATATAGTTATGTTTACTGCCATAAGAATAAATGCCATTTAATTCTTGCATTTTAAAGTAGTTGCTGATTAATATAGTTTCTTACAACTTATCCAATTCTAATATGAAGTATTTTAATTAAAGTATTCCTTAAATGTCACTGCTTGTTTAACAATTACTGAACAGATGCAATTCCATGGTTAGCAACTTGTTTCATTACAGTGCAACATGTGCTGAAACAAATACAAGGGATAAAGCGAGTAAAAAGGACAAAAGAACGGAACTAGCCTCATCTAGCACATCACCATCACAAGAGAACAAGTCAGAGGAGACAAATGCTGAAACTAGTCAAAATGTATCTCACCACGATGATTACAAAAATCTTAGGCATAATAGTAAGTACTTACATATGTATAGTTATGTGTATAATAAGATACTTTCAGATTATTATTTGCCACTCTCAAGGAGATATTCCCCGATACACTATAGTTTAGATCTTCATAACATTATTCATAATTAACCTAACTATAGCCAAGAAACTACTTAAAGTATTATTTTCCATTTGTTAATGATTTCAATAAACACTCAAATTAATGACAATACATTAAAGCAACATGTAATCATTAGATTTCATTATACATTGGCTTTAACCCATTAATGGCCCACTACTAAGCACGGGTTTCTCCTCTTGAGGAGGCCTAGAGTATACTCCACCACACTGCTCCAGGGCAGATTGGTGGAGGGGTTAGTGGCCAATCCGAATATCGGAAGTTTTCCAACCGCCCGAGGGTCTTCGACATGGCTTAACGACTGTTATCTTATGATAACAACCGGGACCTCGTGCTCTCCGATGCACGGCAACGCTTAAGAATCTTTTTTGCCACTAGCGGTCACCCATCCAACTACCGGCCGCGCCCGCTGTTGCTTAACTTTGTCGATCACTTAGGATCTAGACAAAGCCGCCGGGCTATGAGCGCTTCAATAGGGATGTTGACACTAATTACAAATTAATATAAATTTATGTCTAAAATATTAGTGGTAACATTTAAAAGCCTAAAATATGATTATTTTATTGAAATCAATCACAATAAATTAAATATCATTAATTTAAAATGTTAAAAATTGTACTCACTGTCACGTGACCTCAAACGCCATTTTGAGAATATGAATTTTATATGGAAATTCAACAAACTTAGTAGACAGATAGTATTGAATATAGTTTAGTGACGTCACGTGACGTTTTTGGTGGGGAAATTGTTAATGATTTTTATTTATCAATTTTTGTTTTTAAATTGAAGATTATTATTTTATAATATTTTTTTCGTGATTTTTAGATAGATAGAAATCTATACAATAAAATTGAATCCTAAAATGAGTCAACATCCCTATTGCACAGTAGAATTTCATACATGCGTTAGAATTCTCATTGTACATTAGAATCAGTGATTAGGATACAATTGACTCAACTAATTATGTAATGGGTGAAATGATCACATTGAATAACACTCCATTTAGAATCCTACAAGCTATCCGCGAAGAACCATTTACAGACTTATTTAAAATGAGTGATAGAAGCATGATGGATACAAAGGAGAAAATGAAGTGGTTAATAGTGACTTTAGACAATTTACTCTTATCGCTCCTTATAGATGGTGCACCATTAACGGAGGAAAGAATGGCAGAATTGTGTGATGAGTGCCTCAGTAGCAAAGACTCGAAACCTTTGATACGAGCGTTGGGAGAGGCATTCACACAGCCTGCCATATTGGCAAGGTGTTTCCAAGGAAAGTTGCCAGAAGAAAATAGTAATTGTGATAAAAGGAAGAAGTCAAGTAAGTAAATCAACAGTAATCTGTACTAATTAGTGTAGCATTAGTGTATGTGTCATTTACACTACACCCCTAGTTGTGAAACATGAAACAACTAAGTAAATCTCTGAACTGAATAACAAACCGGAGAGGAGAGCGCCCCAGTTAAGTTAGGTTTTATAAATGTACCCTACAAAAATTGATAATATATTTTTTTTATCTACCTCCCAAAGTGTAGAATGGCGAGTGGTGGCCGAATGTGTTACTACTAGTGTTGCCATGCTAATATCTTTGAACAAACCTCTGGAATAATTGAGATTGAACTTCACTATCCCTTTTACAGACCCTCATTTTTTTCCTTTTCAGAAAAAGAATCCGAAGCAATGTGTTCATCGAGTGACCCAGATAAGGACGTTGACAGCATTTCAGGGCCCGGCCTTGATGTGTCGTCATGTCGCAGGGCCTTTCTATACCTTTCTAAAGTGTGTATCAGTTGATTTTGTTAAAAATCAATAATATATTATAATTAAAAGTTAAATTGCATTTTTGAAATTGAAATACATAAAGATTATAACGTTTTATATGTTGAAAATATTTTTATAATCCAAAACCTTTCGATCTCATTTGGTGATGGAAGCCCATCTGACAGACGCATTTTTGTAAAGAAACCCAACTGTCATTATTTAAAAATTTAGAAGAAAAATGCATCTGCTAGCCAGGGAATATTGAACGAGGTATTACACCATTATAATATTTTGACTTTTATCATCAGGTGCCATCGGAATATTACAGCTCGGCTTTAGTCACAGCGCTAACAACATTGGCCGAGCATCTAGAAATAGATCTGAGGATAACAAAGAAGATTAGCATGGATGATGCAGTCAACTGCTTTGTGATAGCTTTCGAGGTGCCCGACCTGGGGTGCAGTGATTATTTGGAGATCGCATTACCTGCTTTATGTCATGCCGCTGAACATCTGCCACTTAAAGGTAAGAATTATTGTTATCAGAACTTATTGGCTTATGTTTCAGTCAATCTTGACAAGTATACTTGATCGTGTATGGCCACCATTAGGTCTTGTTCAGTATGTTATATCCTATTGACCAGATATAACATCAATAATAATGGTTACAATAGATTAACTGAGTTATATGTTATGTTAAGTATGTTAAAATATATTTTGTTTCCAGCACAAGCCAAGTTAGCACGTGTTTGGGCGTACGAGTGTAAGGACAGCCTCCGGCATATACTGGAGACGCTACAACAGCTGATCACCCTGCGCGTCATCTCAACAAACTATACTCGTGATATGCAAGTGCAGGATGACGAGAGCGTTACCATGGCAACCAAGCTCATGAAGGTACTCACTAAATGGTATTCGAGGGTGGATTTATATATTGAGGGTATATTGACAAGTTATATTGGAGGGTAGGTAGATAAAAATGTATTCCGAACACCTGTCAAACCCAGTAGCATGGATTGTAAGGGTCTATCACAGTAGTCCTGTTGAGTCGTTCCGTGACGGAACATCTGGCACTGTTTAGCACATCTGAGTCCCACGTGTACTACTGAACTATTGAAACTCAGATTTTAGTGCCAGAAGTCCCATTCTCAATGTAATGGGGTGTCTATCTCAATGTAATGGTAGTAATGGGGGGTCTATCTCACTAGTCCCGTTGAGTTGTTCTGTGGCGGGACATCTAGTACTGTTTAGCACATTTGAGTCCCACTTGTCCCGTTGAAATACTGAAACCAATGATATTAAACTATAGATACGTTATGCCCTTACAAATCAACCAAAAAATCTGTTCCGACCGAGCTACAACTTACATACGTTTATCTTTTGTTTCACTACATCAATGACTATTATATTGGTAAATTATGTAAAAGGGATGGCACAATATTAGTGAAAAAGACACCATAATAGTGAAAAAGACAGCTAGACGGCCTCACTCAGAGGCAGCTATCAACTGTCTAAATTAAAATCGCTACGCTTGTCTAAATTCAGCGCCATCTTGGCATATCTTGTATATAATATCATTGACTGAAACTCCGATTTTAGTATTACAATACTGGTACTACAATATGGTTATTACAATATGGTTATTATATTTTTTTTTCTCAATATATTTGTTACTCCACAGATAGTATACTACGCAAACATGCTAGCGGGAGTCATGGAGCCCAACACGCTTCGAGAGGAGCCCATAGTGATCGCCAACCAGTTCGATCCGCTGGGAGACGCGCTCGACCACCTATATCCTCTGTCCTCGTTGAAGAACTCCAAACACTCGCTGCCGGATGATCCTTTAGGTTAGTAACGGTAATGTCGCTTGAAAGGTTCCGTCCAAACGCCATATTGGTTTCTTTTTTTGGGGACTCCGTTTAATTTTTTATTGTATTTCACGTTTATCATTATTATTGTTTTAGCAGCTGTAATTTATTTATTTATTTCTTTATGTACCATACAAAAAGTATAGAAACAAAGGCGGACTTAATGCTTAAAGCATTCTCCGCCAGTCAACCTTCACACCAGCAGTCACCTTCTTCAGTGTAATTATACACAGTTTGTGAAAGTTAATTTAAATATTATATTTGTTAATTTTATCAGTATATTTTTTTATTATACTTAAGATTTTTGACTTTTTAAATTCGTGATTTCTTATTGTCTGTGTATTTTAGACACAGACAAAATTTCTGTATCATATTATATTGATATCAAAGCTAGATTTTACAAATTTTATTTTATTTTATTTTCAGGTATAGAATTAAATATAAATGTATTAGACGCGAGGCGGCCATATTTGCCATTTGAAGAATTTTACAACGAACCTCTTAGTGATGCTATAGAAATGGAAACAGACTTCACTAACTACAAAACTGAACTGAGTAGTGGTGAGTACGACGTTTTACTAAATTAGTTACACTGCGCTGATTCTTATTGTATTTTTTTATTAATCGCATTAAGAATAACATTACACAGGTGTGGCCGTGTTAATACCATTACACGTTAAGCGATAACTCCTGTGGCGATTTTGTTTTAATTCTGTTGACCGCATCCATGGTCTAACGCGCTAAGACTCATTCTGGTACAGCCGTCAATATTAACCTTCGAAGTTGGAGCATTAACTATTAAATACTTTTATATTATGTACTATGATTTACCTGATATACAAAACATCTATAACCTTAAACATAACCGAAGAACATACAGAGGACACCAAATAAAATTGTATAAAGCACCGACCTGTAAAACAGCTGCACATAACTTCTTTAGCAATAGAGTGGTTTGGAATTGGAACAAATTACCTGAAGAAATTGTTTCCTCTCCTTCAATCAATGCCTTCAAAAACCGACTCAAAAGCTGGTTAAAAACAGAGAAGCTATCACTACAGCAAAAATATTTTTTCAGCACAATTTGATATAGACACATCAGCTTAGCTGCTCGTGTATAAATAAATAATAATAATAATATAATCCTCCATTATAACTTGTTATAACATTCCAGGTAAGAAATTCGCCTTCCTGAAGTACCCGTTCATCCTGACGGCGGCGACCAAGTCGCTAGGGTTGTACTACGAGAACCGGATCCGGATGTTCTCGGAGCGGCGCGTGTCGCTGCTGCACGCGGTGGTGGGCGCTGCGCCCTCCATGCCCTTCCTGCGGCTGAAGGTCCGCCGGTCGCATATCATTGATGACGCGCTCGTTGAGGTGAGGACGATTAAGGGTTATGTGGTTTATCTAAAGTGAACTTTTTTTCGTATCAAAGCGGGAGGCCTACAGAATTTTGTAAATAAAAAATTGGTTGTCTGTAAAGTCGGTTTACGGACGGTAGTTTTAATTCAACGTCATAAAGAAACATTGATGAATACATGAGGCACGAACCGAGCGCTTCGGCCGATCGTAGGCCGTAGCCGATCGTGCCTCTCTATCGCTTGTTCCGCGCTCTGGCTCGCGGAACGTGACAGTGAGTCTTTCGACAGTGAGTTTTTCGTGCGTGCACCCGGCGTCCATCGTTTTAATAGACGTTGTCACGGCAAAAATATATAAAATTAAAATTTATTAATAATTTTTCGACAAAAAGTAGACAGCAAAATCGGTTCAGCGCTCAGAGTAAGAATCGACTAGAGTTGTCATCGGGCGTCTAAAGGGATAGGACACAATATAATGGTGAGCATACACGCAACGAGAAATCGTGTATTATTATATTATTATTATTATTTTTTAAGATTTGACATTGATATTAATATTTTATTCTTGACATTTTTTTTCCATTGTAATATTTTTTTTTACAACTTATACCTATACTGAGCATATAAGTATTTTTAATTTTATTTTTATATTGATGACGTGTATTTCCCATATGAATAAATGACTATTGACTATTGATATAATGACACGGCGTGGCAGCCCTTCTGAAATTGGCCCGACACGTCGAACACGGCACGTACTAACATCATAGCAATAGTGCGGAGTGCGCCAGGCCTTCCCTACCTCCCTAATGATTGTTCTTCAGTTGGAGATGGTAGCGATGGAGCGCGCGTTGGACCTGAAGAAGCAGCTAGTGGTGGAGTTCGAGGGCGAGCAGGGCGTGGACGAGGGCGGCGTCAGCAAGGAGTTCTTCCAGCTCATCGTGGAGGAGATCTTCAACCCTGACTACGGCATGTTCACGCATCAACAGGACTCGCATACTGTCTGGTTAGTGCACGGGTTTAAATATTATTTCTCGACCTTTGAGTAAATAACAAGATTATAAAATACTAGGAAATCGTCCTCGCTTCGCTTCGGGAAAAATAGTAAAAAAATATATAATATAGCCTATGTCACCCGGGCATAGTGTAGCTTCCCAACAGTGAAAGAATTTTTCAAATCGGTTCGGTAGTTTCGGAGCCTAAATAATGCAAACAAACAAATCAAATCTTTCGTCTTTATAATATTAGTATAGATTTAAAAAATCGTATGAACGAAAAATAAAAATAGGGATTCATAAATTTTAAGTTCATAGATTAGCAAACTGCAGCCCTGAAATTACTACAAATTTTCAGGGTATTTGATGTAATTTAAATTAAAAAAAAAACCGCTGTCGGTTACTAAACTTAAATTAAAAGAGACCCTCTTCATTTAGTGTGTTGAAAAATCTTTAACAAGATTTAAAGCATAGTCATAGACGAGTTCAAGCTTAATGAAAGCGTTAATCTATTCTATACTAATATTATAAAGAGGAAAGATTTGATTGTTTGTTTGCATTGAATAGGCTCCGAAACTACCGAACCGATTTGAAAAATTCTTTCACTGTTGGGAAGCTACACTATCGCCGGGTGACATAAGCTATATTATAGTTTTTTTTACTATTTTTCCCGAAGCCAAGCAAAGGCGATTTCCTAGGGCGATTTATTTTTCTTAATAAATACATTATTATTAAAGCTATTACTCCAGAGGAAAAATCATGTAAATTCCAGGTTCAACCCAATGTCATTCGAAACGGAGGCGCAGTTCACCCTGATCGGCATTGTGCTGGGGCTCGCGATATACAACAACGTGATACTGGCCGTCAACTTCCCCATGGTCGTGTACAGGAAACTCATGGGGAAGAAGGGCTCCTTCGAGGACTTGGCGGATTGGAATCCTGTAAGTGGAATTTTACAGTAACATTTGTATAAGTTGTAAGGACGCAAGCAGTGATAGCCCACGCTCAAGAGTTTTTCATAATGTTCTTATGGTGAATTCTGTCAATCCATACTTGGTCAGTGTCGCCAGTGTGCACCTCAATATCAGTACTCATAATATATATGCATCTTATAATAATAGTAATATTAGTATTCGTAATAAACAGTAATACTACTTAATTGTCATTGTTAATTATTTGGTTTTTGGTTTGTATAATATATATCCGGGGGCATAATATATACAAAATGTACTTGATATTTTGTAATAAGTGTAGAATAAATATTTTACAAAAAATAATTTACATTCTAATAACAAAGTGAATATAAATTCTGCATTGTTCCCAGGACCTATACAATGGCTTAAAAGACATGCTAGAATATACTGGAGATGATTTGCAAGAAGTGTACTACCAAACGTTCCGGATAGGTTACAGAGATGTATTTGGCAATAATATTTTTCACGATTTAAAACAAAACGGAGACAGCATATTTGTAACTCAAGACAATAAAAGGGTATGTATAGTTTTGATGTTTCTACTGTTTATAAATTAGTCATACATAATATTATTATTATTTTTCTGATAGTTAACTAGTCAAAAAAAAAACATGGTTTAAAAAATATTCCTATCTTTTTATTCCTTCGTAAAATGGGCGTATGTGTTGTATGCTTGTCTGTATTTAAAACTTTAGGCATGTTCATATTGTTCATGTCAAGCAAGTGTACCTGTACCATAAGTTCCTTTAAACTTTTTTAGAAATTTTCAGTCTTTGTTGACGTTTTAATGTATAGGTAATTAGGTAGATTTATAAAAGATTGCAACAAGGCACAGAGCAAGACCTGAGATAACCCCTCTCTCTCTCTCTTTATCTCTCTCAACATAGAGCTGGAAGAGATTCCTGTATGGTATAAGCAGTGCCCTAGTACTAAATATACTTCTGTAATATTTTTTAATGTGAAACATCTATAGGCGACAGGTAAATTTTGGTGCGGTGAGTGGCGACGCTTCGCCGCACTATATTATTATGGTAGGGCAATATGAAAAAAAATATAATAACACACTGTAGGTAATCACAAATAAACTTAGTTTGATAGGCTGTAGCATACAGTAGGACAAAACTGTCATCATTTTCTGATATTGTATTTTTTCATCATGCCATATTTAGTTCCTGTCATAATCTGTACTTTCATGCCTATTAGTTGTATAAAATAATTTCGATGTTTCACATCTGCCAGCCGCCCCATGACGGCTCACATTTTTTTTTATAAATTGTGTGTACTAAATAAAATAAAAGTGATACTATTCCGTAGGAGTTCACGGAGCTGTACGCGGACTACCTGCTGAACCGGTCGGTGGCGGCGCAGTTCAAGGCGTTCCGGCGCGGGTTCGTGATGGTGACGGACGAGAGCCAGCTGGGCGCGCTCTTCCGCCCCGAGGAGGTGGAGACGCTCGTGTGTGGGAGCAAGGTGAGGGGGATAGCAAACATTAACGCCCCAACTTAAGTCCGATTTACACGTATTAAGTAGTTAAGTAGATAACTAAATTTTAAGTGAATTAATACGTGTAAACAGACAATTTAGTAACTTTTTAGTTAAAATTTAGTTAGTAAAGGTTACTTAAATCGCTCCTTAGTACAGAATTTGTATGGTGATTCTGTACTAAGTATTGATTTCAGTAACCGTTAGTGACTTTGAATTGGGGCGTAAGAGTCCCCGTAGACTGCAGATTTTAAATCAGCCGATAGTTTAATCGGGTTTGTAATCAGTATAGGAAGCGAATCGTTGCAATGTGCGCAGTTACATACCTCACTATACTGATTACGAACCCGATCAAACTATCGGCCGATTAAAGTCTGCAGTCTGCGACGACTCTAACATTACAACTCTAACATTACATAGTATATAATCTTAGTTCCCAAAGTGGTCCAGGTGAACCCCCAGGGGTCCACGGGAGACTCGACAGTGGTCTACGTTGGCGTGACAAAAAAATATACTATTCTTTTTATTTTTACCACAATGGGGAGTTTTCTAAATGAAATTAGTAAGAATTGATTGGGGTCCTTGTGGTGTGAGTATATGTCAAAAAAGTAAAGTTGGATGAAGGAATCACTTTTATGATTGGCCAGCTTTACTTTTTTTATAACAAATTGTTTAACACATATACAGGGTGAATTTTTCAAATTTGCGTGGATGGCCAAATTTGAAACTATTAGGAATAGCGAAAAATGATCAAAGTAGTCTTGAGGCCGATTTTAAAGAAAACTAAAACTGCATCATTAGATTTTTGAAAATTGGTATTCCTGGTCAGGAATCGAACCCGTTGATTTTGAAAAAAACTCAACCTGTATTATTACACCATTCGATAGTGTTGTTAACAATGATCAAATTCTGTGAAGTTAATAGTGTCTGAAGAAACGCTCATGTGACGTCACACTCTTCATGTAAAACCAATCCGTTCTAGGATTCCAGATAAACGGGGATATACCTATATGAACTTTATTAAACAGGTTTTACATTTGTTCCAGAACTTCGATTTCAACGAATTAGAAAAGTCAACGGAATACGACGGTGGTTTTACGGCGGAATCACAAACGATAAAAGACTTTTGGAGTATCGTGCACAGCCTATCCTTCGAGGATAAGAGGAAGCTTCTTCAGTTCACGACGGGCTCCGACAGGGTGCCAGTCGGTGGGCTTAGTAACCTGAAGCTGGTGATAGCTAGGAACGGTCCTGACTGTGATAGATTGCCCACTGCCCACACTTGTTTCAACGTGCTACTATTACCCGAATACGAAACCAAGGAGAAACTACAAGACAGACTGATGAAGGCCATTAGCTACTCCAAAGGCTTCGGCATGCTTTAACGTCCGGCCACTTCGGTCACTGTCAGTTATAAAATGCCTATTGTTGTAAATGAGCCATTATTGGTGGCGTCCTCTTTGTAACATTATGAATTAAAATTTGTTTTATTTATATACATCTTACTATTATATATCATTTTATTTTCGTTGTATTCCCGTCAACATTATTCTAAACCAAGGCAAATGCACGATGCTCACTATCGATTCTGAGAGTAAATTGACCGCTTACACGGTTGTACCCTGGATAAATCCTGGATGGATTGGACCACCACTGACCATAGTATACTATAGTATAGTATAGTATACCATGAGTACCGCATGACTAAATGATCTTTAAAAACATTCATCCCTGATATCCCCGCCAAAATCTCCCCACTCGTGGGGATTGATGGGAATACTAAACGTAATAAAAAATACCATTTTTGTTAGAAGGCTAATGTATTTTCAAAATTAAAATTTATAGCAACAATTATAATACAATATTTGTACATTTAGAAATATTTAATAAATAAAGTTACCAAAAATGATATAAGGAACTGTTCACAATTAATAAACTTCAATGATGATTGGATTGGGCCATTTTCGACCCACGGACCCTATCAATAAAGTCGCATTTTGAACGGGGAACACAATTAAGGGTGTACGCCCATGGCCATTTTTGATAGCGCAACAGTAAGGATACACTGGGTACTTTCACTCGTACAGTACGGCCGACGTATCTTGGCGCGTCTGAACATAGGCTTTGCGAACTTTAGCGCATGTAAGACAGAGATAGCGACACGAACATGCTAACGTGTGACTGAGACATAATACGCCGCGTACCGAGCATTACCGAATTATGTTATTGCACAGCCTTTGCGAGAAATTCAGACGCGGCAAGATACGTCGGCCGTACTATATATGGCTACAAAAAGTGTTCATGAGCGACCTCCTTAAATGAAATGTCGATAAAACATCAATATCCACACTTAATAGATGTAACAGCTTGAATTTAAATAACTGTAGACGTGTGTCCTAGACCTACTAGGGGATTGAAGAACATTCCCAACAGTGTTGTCAGACTTAATTGCCAGGTACTGGGGTAAGTACCACATAGTTACGGTAGACTATCGTACCGTATTCAGTTTCAATGCACCGCAACTATTTTTAGGTAATGTTTTTAGCATATCTACTGTATTTGCACCCACACCAACAGGTTTTAATAGAACAAAAAAAAAACAAATAGAATCTACCGTAACCGTAAGAAAATACCGTAATCCAGCTTTTAGATCTGGCAACACTTCCCCATTGGCTCGGTAATAGCTAAAGTTAAAGTTAGCTGCGGTTAAAATGTACGAACGACCCACCCTTAATAAAAGAAAACCCAACCTAGTTCAAAGCTACAAAAGAAGTTTTACGACGCAACGATCTTATGTCCGGGCAGCAAGGTCTTGAGACGCAGGTCGTGTACGGCGAGGGGGAAGGGGCGGCGGCAGGGGGGCGACAAGGGGCGCGGCACTGTGACGTCAGCGGACGCGCGTCGCGGGTGCTGCTGGAGTCTGCAATAATTTATTTATTTATTTAACTTTTTGCACCATACATACAATAGCCAAGGCGGATTTAATGCTAAAAGCATTCTCTCCCAGTCAACCAACCAGTCAGTCAATAATGGTATTGTTGTTATAATTGCTTGGCCATGAAATACACCTTGCTAGCTTTATCGCTTCATGCAACGCAATTGCGTGGCTTACATACGCTTAAATACGATCGGATATTTGTTTTTAACGCTTGAGCGATTTTGCTAAACTTCTAGAGCTCGACCGCACTAGGGGTTAACTGCCGCCCGGCTAACCTAGCAATTAACCGATATGTGGCATTCATCCGCTACATATAGGAGGGCTCATTCAGTAATAACAGTTCAGTCAACAGTAGTACGAGGCTGTAGCGGTGAACCCCCAATCGAAACGCCCTGGTGGCCGTTATACCCGCTAGTGTGGATGAGCTCCTATCCAGTTTACACCCCGCACCATTGTTACCAGGTACCTACCACAATTTGATAATACGACGTGTTTATAATCAAAGGTACCACATAATTACGGTAGATCTACCGCATTCAGCTTCGATGTACCGTAACGAATTTCAGTGTTTTAGTACCTTTTACCGTATTTTGACCCACACAAAAATCTGATTTCAGTAAGAATAAGTTGAATCCAAAAAAAATTTTTTTTTTAAACGCTTTTATTTCAATTTTTTTTTTGATTTTCGTGTATTGTCATCGGAAATACACATGTCTGCCAAATTTCATCAATTTTCATTAAAGGGAAGTCATTCAAATTAACGTTACAAGATTTGATCCTCCGAAGTGAAGCTAAATGTAAACCTTATTGCCGTGTAAATAGAGTAGCATTTTGATCGATTTGATGCGTTGATGCTCCGAAGTGAAAGTAAATAAAAGCGTTTAAAAAACCTCAAATCTCATACAATCTACCGTATTTGCCGGCTGATACCATACCGTATCAGCACCGTAGTCAGTACTACGGCACAATGCTGAGTGTGCTCCTTTTTCTAGGCCACTGGACACATGCGAGCGTAATCTAGTAATAGTAATAATTTTGTAAGGAGCTGCATGTTTTTGTATTATTCTGTTTTATTTTATAGAAATGCCATTTTTTTTTTGCCATTTATTTTATGTTTTATTTTATAAAAATCTACGGTACATCACGGAATAATCTACCGTAACCCAGTTTTCTGAGCTGGCAACACTGCACGCACCTGTGTTTAGCGTCACACGTGCACGCGGCCGTGGAGAGCGCGGCGGCGGCGGCGTGGCGACGCGCGTGACGCGAGCACACCCGCTGCGGCTCGCCCACCGACAGCCACGCCGGCGCACTGCCGCGCCGCGACGAGCGCGACAGAGACGCGTATGTCGGCGCCGCTACACGATCCACCTGAGATCACATTGCAAATCCTTTTTTTATGGAAATAGCCCGCAAACGAGCTGATGATCCACCTGATGGTAAGTGGCTATCGCCGCTCATGAACATCAGCAACACCAAAGGCATCACTGATGCGTTGCCGGCCAAGAAAGAAAGAACTGGCTCTCAAGCCCCCAGCCGGAACACGACGAGTCGTTTGGCGGCTGACTCATGCTCGAGGGTGGTAGCTATCCAGGCGAACCCCTAGAGAAATAATAATAGTAATAATGGTATTAATTAACAATTGAAATCAATACTACTAATATAATCCCTCCGAGGGCCCTACCACCAGCGGGCCGGATTTAGTCGCCTTTTACGATACCCTTCCGACGTGAGATTGGGGTTAGTATTTTCTAAGCCGCCCCAATACGGCTAAATCCTTGCAACATCTGTGTCATAGCGCGTTCATGACATTACGCAGAGGTGTGGCCAACAGTTGCGCGCGAAACAGGGCGTGGCCTTTAATACCATTATACACATAGAGCGATATTCTGTTGGCCGCATCTGCGGCCTGACGTGCTAAGTAAAGCGCATTCCGGCGCAGAAACTTTTTGGGTTGTCAGCAAGATTAAAAGAGAGGTCTGAACAAAAGAGTTGGAAAAACTTGTCTTCGATTATTCGACTTTCTGTCACTATGCTATATCTTCAACAGGTCCTTATACCAAGAATTATCATCTAACTAGGTAGTTTATTCGTTACCCACAAAGCTAAATTAGATTTTATTATGTAGGCACGTAATACTTCATAACACAATATGTAGGCAGAATTATTCGATACCTCAAAGCCGCACGCCTTCCGCCGCCGTCTGTGCGGCGTGACCGCGACGGGCTCGTTGCGCTTGCGCCGCGGCTGCGCGTGCGCCGCCTGCCCGAACAGCCCGCGCTCCTCCGCCACCCGGATCATGTACTTAGCGTCGAGCCGGGTGATCTCCTGCGTGACGCCTACCCGTGTGTTATGCAGCTATACACTCACGCACGATATCGATAAGCTATCTAGGTAATCAAAAAAATGGTTGTCTGTAAAGTCGGTTTACGGACGGTAGTTTAATGTGACAGCGTCATGACAAAACATTGATGAAGTAGTGCTCGAATATAATATTATCTCCGGAAATTAACTTATAATTAGAAACTTTTATCTTTATACTACAACGCCATCTAGAACTCCTGAACTAAACTATTTTTTCAGCAAGTTCCTTTCTGACTTAATTGTGTATATTGTTTTATTCATAGATGGCGCTTTCTCCATTGTACGCTCGCTCGCGTAACGTGACAGATGAGTCATGCTTTTTCGTGCGTGCACCCGGCATCGTTTTAATAGACGTTATCACGTCAAAAACTAAAGAGAAGTTAAATAATTATAATTAATAGGAATTATTTGGAGAAAAGAGAGGCATGAAAAATAAAGGGAAATCAGCTACAACTGACCCTCCCTCCCCCACCACGGTACGGTTGGAACTATCTAATGGAGGCCATACACGATCATAATATGTACTTGATCAAGACTGCAGTTTGACTTGTCGCAGTTTGTCTTGACGCGCCATCCAGTGTGCATGAGATAACTATGTGGCCAGATAGCTTACCGTGGCCATACACGATCAAGTCCGCTTGACGCTTGATCAAGTAATACACAAAAGTCAAAAGTCAAAATATTTTATTCATATAGGTATCACTGATACACTTATGCACGTCATGATCGTGTTTGGCCTTCATAACAATTGTACACACTAATGATTGTACTAGGTACAATCAATATCATTGTACCTACGTCACACTATGAATCTTATGATGCAAATATCAAAACCGAGTAGATAATAATATAGTGTCTAATAAAAGCGTACAAGAGAAACTAACCTTCCTCTGGATAAGACCGAGGTAGCATCCATCTCGATCCAATATGTAGTTAATGTCTAATCCGTTGCCCAAATTAGGTAGAGTCTGGACTTCAAATAAATCGCAGTCGGGTACCTGAAAAACAAATTAAAACACTTGTGCTTATTAGGGTGCATTCAGATGATTGTTACCTTTTGTTGTATAACACGTCCGCATGAACTACGTCGTTCTTATAAACCATACTAAATAACTATGCTTTAAGTATAAGATGTTAAATTAATTATCTAATAATAAATAAATAACGCTTCACACTCATAGCCCCGCACTAGGATTCCCTGTGTCGTGGGTGCCATGGACAACAACACAGACAAGAACACTCACAACCATACCGAGAACATAAATTCAAACTTATCATTCAAATTTACGCCTCGTTGCGAATCGAACCCAGGACTCTTGGCGCGCCGATCCGGCATGGTAACCATTGCGCCACACAGGTCGTCAAAATGTTATCTATACTAATATTATAAAGCGAAAAGATTTGATTGTTTGCATTGAATAGGCTCCGAATAGGCTGGACCGATTTGAAAAATTCTTTCACTGTTGGGAAGCTACACTATCCCCGGGTGACATAGGCTTTTTTTTTTACTATTTTTCCTGAAGCGATGCGAGGGCGATTTCCTAGTGTTAGATAATCTGGACCCACCCTTAAGAAGGAATAGTTTAATCGTCAGTTTAAGTGTCAGTCGACACTTTATACTGGCGAGTCAACAGTAAATCAACGCAGTAGATGGTACAGAAGGGAACGTCCTAATAACTCAATATAGTAAAGGTAGTAAAAGTAGGTTCATGTGCTCCATTTAATCGTCTTGGCCAGGCTCTGGTGCTGATCAACCAACAAAGTAAGGATTTCAAGTCCAAGACTTATGAATGCTGTTGGGCTCTATACCACATGTTTCGATTGATAGAACCACAGGCAAAAAAAATTGCCCATGGATCTACCAGTAGAACTCAGCGATCGGACCACGAGCAATAAACGACACAGGCCACACAGCCCATAGTTCAATACATCCACGAAAACAAATTAGATTACCTACCTTTATCTACTAATATCGAATATAAACGTTTTACTACGACTGCAACTTTCAACTCACATAAACATTAGGGCTGTCCTTATCAGGATCCTTGGGAATGGGATCGTTCTCAGCGACCGACGTATCTGGGATAGGCCTCGCTCTAGTGGTCCCCGGCCGAGAACCCACGTTAGGGCTCTCTGCCTGTTTCTTCAGCACAGTGTCTCCACTCTGCGACCTGGTTCTACCCGTGGTAGGCGGTGAGGCGGTCAGCGGTCCCGTCGGCGAGCCGTTGCGGGAATACTCGTCGTCTGACTCCTTGTCGAGGTCAGACCGAGAAACGGTGTGCTCTAGAGATGTTGCGGATAGAGTTGTCGTTGTTTCTGGTCTTGGTCTGATGTTCTGAAATAAATAAAAGACTCGTGATATTTGGACTTCTCAAAGAAACCATGAGTGACATCTAATGATCTAAAGATATCTAATGACGATAAAATGTCTAGGATTAATCTCTACTGGCATCTAAACTTAGATTCCACGCTCCTTATGATATCCATATGATATGACATCGCATACCTACAATAATTTGAGGTATAAATCATAATAAATTACGTGATCTTTATTCTTCTTCTTTAACAAAGCATGTCGCTCCCGTGCCAGCCGGTTCGCTTCAGCCACTGCCCGCGTCACCTGCGCCTGATTCTCAGCCTCAAGCGCCGAGTGAGTTTCGTACAGGATCAGTTGGATCTGAAATCATCAATATAACAGCATGTTCCGAATCGTACGAATTTTAATAGGTAGATAATTTATATATTATCTCATCAGTAGGTACCTGAGGCTTGGACATAAGAGTTTTTAAAGTTTTCTTCTGCTCTTCCAGAATGGACTGCACACGAGCTTTACCTTTGACATCTATTTCAGATTCTGTTAAGATCTGTAATTAAGAAGAGTTGTTAACCATTTTATTATATCAATACGCCAGTATGACAATCAGACAAAACTGTTAAAGAGAAGAAGAACATGATACGTCCTGTCAAAGTAGATACTCGATAGATAGATTTAGTATACCTCCTCTGTATTAATAAGTCTGGATGTGCACCTACGTAACTTACCTCAAGCATAGCAAGATCTCCCCCACGGCCGCAAACCAAGTCAATAGGATCGGTGACCGCGGAGTAGGAGTTGGGCGGTGTTGCCAGCGCGGCCACCACTCCGTCCAGAGCGTTGATCACTGATGGCGTCTCGCCGTATACCGGATCGCTGATCACACACACCGGAGCGCCAGACTGGAGGAGTTCGGATGCTTCTATGCCAAGTTCTCGGAGCGCGCCTACGTAGCTTTCCACTCTGCAATGCGAGCGGGAAGATAGATTTCCAGAAGTTTGTAACACACACCTCACAGGGGTTGGAAATTATTGGTGCTTCTCTGTTCTCAATTTAAAACAGACGAAGTCATTACAATCGTCAGCCCTTTCTATAGCGTTTATCTCATTTATTGGTTCCAGACTTAACATCGAACACTATAGTTTTTTCAGCTTGGACGTAATAAAGAGTCTGGTAACATGGTAATCTCGACTTCTCTTGTGTTATCCGGAAATCCCATTTATTCTACAGCAATTTTATTCCCTCCACCAATTCACACTGGGGCAGCGTGATGGAGTAGGTAGTAGGTACCTATACTCTAAGCCTACTTATTCATGAGGAGACAACACCTCATTGTGGGTCATTAATATGTTGAAGCCATACTTATCCCCAGCCCCGAACACGACGAGTTTCCCCAGCTGTGGCGTGGCTGGTGCGGCCGGGGCGCTGGCCTTCAACACGGCAGCCAGCTCCCGTAGTTGCGCGGCGAGGTACGCCGAGCATCGTGGCGACGACGCATGCGTCTGCGCAACCACGCCGCGCAGCGAGTTGGCGCGCAACGCACGGCATAGTGTTGATGCACCCTCGCAAAACTCCCTTTCCTGCAGGGACCGTAAGAACCACCTTTACAACTGTAGCAAATAGAAAACAATTTTCAGGGTGCTTTTCCACCAGAGATGTGCTATGCAGCTATGCTGCGAAAATGTGAAATCCAATAAATATGATTGGTTCAAGAAATTGATTGATTTCCACCCACAGAACATCTAATAATTAGTTAGATGTTCTGTGTTTCCACCAATGAATATGGTTGGTGGATGTCAAACGCATCCATAGCAACGTAACATAGCACATCTCTGGTGGAAAAGCAGCCTTAGCCGTGTTAGCTTAGAATACTAACCCCAACCGCAAGATGGATGGGTGTCTAAGAGGCGACTAAATCCGGCTGCTGGTGGTAGGGCACCTCGGAGGGATTATATTGGTAATATTGATTTTAATTGTTTATTAATACTGTGAAAACTCTTTAGTGATATCTTCGATATTCGAATGTGTTTTTTGATATATATGACTGTGTCATTCAAAAATAATTATAAAAGATTTTCTCTGTCCAAACAACGTTTTTACTTTCATTATCCTAGTTTTCTAGTATTATATCTTCAAAAAATACCATTATTACTATTATGATTTCCCCATGGGTTCGCCTGGATAGCTATCACCCTTGAGCTTGAGTCAGCCGCCAAATGTCTTAAATTGTCGTGTTCCGGCTGGGGGCTTGAGAGTCAGTTCTTTCTTTCTTTCTTTTCTTTCTTTCTTGGCTGGCAACGCATCTCTGTCTGGTTTGTGTTACTTATAAATTATAAACTACAATAACAGGGTGAATTTTCCAAGTGTGCTTGGATGACTAAATCCGAAATTATAAGGAAAAGCGAAAAATGCTCAAAGGAGTATCGGGGGCGATTTTGATGAAAACTAAAACTGCATCATTACATTTTTGAAAAATCAATATTTCTAGCCAGGAATCGAACCCGTTGATTTTCGCTATTCCTCATAGTTTACAATTTGGCCATTCACGCACACTTGAAAAAAACACCCTGTATATTAAGCTAATCTTAGTTCGGTAAAACCTTACCTGGAGCACTATGATACCTTCTTTCACTAGATCCAATTGTCCCACGGTTACGTTGTCGGGTGGTCGTAGGGTAATAAATCTACAATAATAGTATAATTTAATTCCGATTGCCCTTAGCGATTGCCCTAAATGCGTACAAAAACAATTTATGTTTCAAATGAGACATTACCTCGGGCACACTCGATCAAAGCGGTATTCGCCAGCACAAAGCTGTCTAGAATTGCTATAAGAATATCCAAGCTTATGTAACCTTTCCACCAGGAGTGCGACTTTCCTATAACAAATAGATAATTGGATGCAATTGTTTTACAAACATTTTTAAAGGCATTACTGTAAGTGCAGTTTTTTCAGTACCTAAAATATTATAATACATTGATATACTGAAGCAGATTCTTACTTGGCTTTAAACGTGTTAACCCATCCAGTGACGGTGTCTTTGTTCACGCACGCCGATATTCGTTCCTCGCGCAGATGATGTGGTAGAAGTTCAGATAATCTGGCGTAAAGTTAAATCATGTTCAGAACCATAACCATAACAACAAAAAAAATCAAACACATTTCGCACAAAAACCCTATGTATGTAGCGAACTGTAGTAGAACTGTGTGTACTTAAATTGTGTACCTAATGTGAAAATTACGTACGAAAAAGCTCGATTTTTTATTCGTATCCTAGCAATGGCGGCCGCGAAGTGTACTCTCTGATCCCAGATAGCCTTTTCAATTTCTTGGAAGGGTTGACCCGCCTCCGTTAGGAGTTGCGTAGCTCTCTCCAACTCGCCCCTGGCCCGAGCGCCCCAACCGCGCCTTGCCAGCTCCATCAGAAACAACCATGTTTTGTGACGGTGATCAGCCATCTTCACGCAGAAGGACAGAATCGTTAGATTATTCGAAAATTGGTGGCTTTGAATGTAGAAAAAATGAGAGGTGTCAAGGGACACCCGGATAGAACGAAGTTCCCTTCGATTTAAGTATTGTTTTTTGAAGTGATTCAGAAAGTTAGCGTGATTCAGAAAGTTGTACAGCGCCATCTCTGTAAAACTCTCTGAATCATTTCAAAAAGTATCGTACCAACATTTCGTAAGAAAATTTTCCGTCTAGCCCCCTTTCATAACGCGCGATAAGGAACTTCGTTCCAAAAAGACAAGATTTAATTATAATGGACCTTTAAAATAATGTCTGCATATTTTTATCTATGAGTAGATTCGCATAATGACAGAATAGCAATTAAATATAAACGGCAAACAAATAGGAAAGGGTGGGTGCTTTATCAGTTTCATCAGGTTTAAAGTTTGACGCATTTCCCCCACTTCCTCGGCGTTACATTTCGTGTCTCTATTAATCGAATTCACTTTATCTGATCACAGAGCGACCAGAGACGATTATTTTCGTTCACGAAAGCGATACTCATAAATACAAAGCTCATTTTCATGATCGTCCTTAGATTTGGAAAAAGAAATGGATTCGGTCACGAAAATGCCATAACATGAGTTTGATGGGCCCTCCTTTTTATTGTTGCATCTTGTCGAACCTACCTTAACCATAACTTATTACCATTCGGTAATGACATCAGAATGAAAAACCTTGATACATAATGGTACGGTAATGGTAACCTTCGAAAATGATCGATCAAGTTCAAGAACGTTATCAAAAATGGCAAGCACTTCCACATAAAATGCATTAATTTTTTGTTAAGAGTGGTGATAGCATCAATCTCTATAAAAAGCTCGTTTTAGGATATTAAAATACTTATTGATTGATTGTTTAATTACCTAATAATATCAATACCAGAGCAGTCTTCTGAAAATTCAATTTTATTGTCTTAGAATAAAGTTTCACAGTTTCAGTCTTCACACTCGTTTAAGAATATCACACTAATAGTGATTACACTATATTTTCATTACAAAGTTTTTCTTTTTCATTGAAGCAAATGATATAATTGATGTACCTACCTAATTCGAGTCCACTCGAGGGGCGAATTTGTTGTGCAATACTCGCACACTTAGTGGAAAAAAGCATAAGTCGACTTACTTTGAATTTTAGTTATTAATATGATTGGAAAGACAGTTTTTTTGCTCTCCTGTAAAATTGCAATTTTCATCTTATGCCTATTTTCCACTGAAGGTGCGTACTTACCTGGGGATAATCACCGAAGAAGTCGATATCTTCGATTGCTTGGTCGAGGACAGATTTATCTACAACAAACAATTAAACACATTTTATTTAATACTTTAATAGTTGGTTGCCGAATATTGCTTGGCTTCAACCCAATTATTGGTCCACATTGCACGGGTCTTTGAATGGTAGTGTGCACACTGTGCACTGCACAGTGCACAAGTTTCTCATTATTGTTGTGGTCTCCCTTTTGCGTAATATCATGCTATATGCTATATAATATTACAATTTAGGTTAGAACCATTCGAAAACTACCATAGTTAGGTAAGTTTGACTCTTAGTTAATGAGTAATAATCGATTAATTTTCAATTACAGAATTGCGCGTGGCATTACACGCACTTGGCCGATTTTTTTACCTTACAGACATCTGGTGGTGATTTACAGTTTTTTTTTCGGAAATCGCCACTGGTCTTTGTCGGCTGGTGCGGACTTTAGGGAAAAATCTGTAAATCCCCACTAGTGGGGACACCTGAGTGGAAAGTTTTCATGGAATTTTCTCATATTTAATGAGTACTTATTATACATCTTAATATGATAAATCTTTTGTATAACGTGATATATTATTATAATACATTATGAGAATATTTTATAGACGCAAAAAAGGTCGCGTGACAAAACCCCAATACAATGTAAAAGTGCTGAATAATAAAAAGGCATAAAAAGTATTGAATGACGTTTATTCGCCGGCGGTTTGCGACCGTCTGCAGCGGCACCAGACACCATCACCAGACACGACACAATGAGTCCGCCGCTGACTTATGTTCACATGTGGACTATCAGATTCAATCGTAAGCACCGTGTAGTAGGGTTGCCAGATGGCAAGACTGAAATATCTGGACAAAACTTCAAAGCGTCTAGATTTGTCAGGACAAAAGTTTTTTTTGGAATTAGCAGACAAACGAGCTGACGACGAAAAAACGGCTAGAGCGCGTGTGGCAAAGGCATTCTGTTGAATCGAGTGAACTGTCGGGCGGGACATTTTGTGTTTTATCGGGACTCTAGACATCATGTGAAATGTCGGGACAATCCAGACGAATCCCGACCATTTGGCGACCCTACCGTACAGCGCGGAATAGGTACTAGTAGGACGGCTTTCAAAAATCTTCTTATTTTAATAATCTACAGACGAACAGATTGATGAGCCTGGTGGTAAGTGGACATCAGGAACACCATGCATGACAGGCTGAGAAGGAAGCGGAGGATCCTCTTATTAAACGGTTTTATTAAATGGTTTGATTTAGCTTGCTCTGTTTGTTTGGATCAATCATCAAATTTTGCAAGCCGAATTAAAACTATTGTACTTCCTTTCATCCTACGCATGTATGAATGTATGTATATTATTTATAACACACTGTACAATGTACAACATTGCGAATTTTTTTGTCTGATAAAAAAGAATTGAATCATAAGTAAAAATTGTAAAATAAAATATACTAAAAAAAACAATAAATTTAAAAAAACAATAAAATTAAAAAGAAAAATAAATACGTTATACAAGGATTGTTTGGTTTTTTTTAATGTTTTTTTTAATTTATATTTTATTCTACGATTTTGGACTTTTAATAAATATTAAAAAATTCTCAAAAATAGGTTATATGATGGAATGGATACAAGGAAAACTATCACGGCTATGCCAGCATAAGTAATTAAGAGTAATAGTCGATAAACTTACTATGTACTTCGGAACCCTACATTGCGCGTGGCCTGACACGCACTTACCCGGCTTTTGCTAATACACTTTGCTTTATCATTCTTTGAAAGTAATTTTGGTATGGTTTACAAAGCGTAAATACTTAGATTGAGTAAATATTTACGAACATTGTAGTGTTAGTAAATATTTACTCAAACTAAGTTTAGAACATTCTCATTTAGTGAGCTCATTCAAACGCACGCGAGTGTTTATCGTGGGTCTATCGTGTCAGTACTCGGGTGATAAAAGTTAAATAACGCTATACAACGCCAGTAAACTAGTTTCGAGCGTAGCGTGACGTAATTTACAGTTCCAATAAACGCCAAGTTTGCCACCTAAGCTATTTTCGTGACAGTCACTTCATGTGAGCTTCAACTATGAGGACCCCATTGACTTGTTTTAGTAGGCATATACCTAAGCAATGATTTTTTTAAGGGTAAGCCACTATTTTATGATTCACCATTGTGTTCAGTGATTTACGATAGAACGGAACGAAAGAAGAATCACGAATAATAATGTTTTCACGAACGATACTTTTTTTAAGCTTTTATTGAGTTGGAGCTAGTTGGAGTTTAAAATTTATGAACGACGGGAGTGCCATTAATGCCCAAAAACTTTTATTTATAACTTATCTTTTTTAACACACGCAAGCTTTTGTGCGTGTTTAGGAAAAAGTAGCTACTTACAAATTCTGAAATACATATATTACCTAAGTATATACTAGCAAATAAGAATTAAGAGGTAAGTATACTCACATCGGAACACATCATAGATGAGTGAATATACGCATCGCATCTCCTGTTCATCCTCGAAGTCAACTTTCATCGGAGGTTTGCAGAGCAGGCGCGCAGCTTTCAGCACCTATAATCAGAGTATCTGTTTGTAATTTGAAACGTAGGTACAATACAATATTTCATAGCTTGACCGCGTTGATGACAAAATTAGATAACTTCCTACAATAATATGCTTATAATGACAAGGAAAACCGATGCGAAAGGAAGCCAATTTCGCTATTTCTTATCCTGTATGATTGAAAGCACCTTTTCGATATGTTGGTAGATTAAAAAAAATAATTTTTAATTGATTGATCTTTTTCGGATATCTCAATCTCATCTCACGGGCGGTGACATTCAAAACTATAGGACCTTACTTCGTTAAACCGAATTTTATTTTTTTAATAAAAATAATTTAAACCTGTCCTATGTCCCAAGCTGGCCCAGGAGTAGTCTTGATGGCAACAGGCGGAGGTGCATGTGGGTTCTTAATGGAGATCACCAGGTTCCATGGCGCCCACTCCTCTGGCGTTTCTTCCATTGTCTTGGTAACATTTTCGACGTTTTCTTCACTGACATGTCTACAGATAAAAGTTGATCTTAACATTTGGTGAACAATTGTATAATTCTGCATAATTTTAAAAATAAAGGTTAGAAACGGTTCCCTATAATAGGTTTACCTATACTTAACCTTACATACTTGAATGGACTTTAAGGTTTTTCGGAATAACTTTTTTGCAAAATGTAATACAATACTGGCGACCAATCCTTTGCACCTATACTGCCCATACCTATATCTATAATTTAGGTATATTCTTAAGAGTTTTATGGGGTGTAAATCGCTCCCCTCATCCTTAGGCTACATCCATCTTTGAATTCAAGCCAAACTTGCCTGCTTTTGCCGCACACTGCTCAACAACAGGCGAGGTGGTATCATAGATAACAGTTCCTCTTATTGTAGCTGTACGACCCGGTTTAATCCTGATGGAACATGCGTGATGATCGCGTGATGATGCGTAATGATGATAATGTGTTGGAGAGAGATAATGTGGGTACCTACCTATACGTATATTTTGTTGCTGATTTCCCCTTACCATCTTTTTTTTAGTACATAAAATAAGTTAATGCTTGACCATAATCCCACCTGATGGTAAGTGAAGATATGGTCCAGGATGGTGAGCGCACTAACTTAATAAAAGCCTATTCACTCTTTTCTTGAAGTCATCCACGTCGTAGGTGGGTGGGAACCACAGAACATCTAATAATTAGTTAGATGTTCTGTGGTGGGAACGCAGACGCAGGCAAGCTATTCCAATCCTTCAATCTGGCGGCTATTAGCCATTAACATAAAAATAATTGCAGCAGTGACTGTTTGTTCCCTTTGATTTTGTACTTTATAAAAGGGTGCACAAAGTGAAGATACCCGGAACCCAGTGCCTTCAAGAGTTATAGTAGTAAAAAGTAGGTAAGTAGTTGCATGATTAGACTTTTGATGGGTAGAATTTTATTGTTGGCGAACTGAGTTACAAGTACTACAATGTACATTAGTGGAGATCATCTTCTTGTAGAAACCTCAGATTAAAGAATTGTTCTATAATCTGAGGTAGAAACCAACTTACTTTGTTTTCCGTCTTCGTTCATCTACTCTCATAGCGTGTCACTTTTTAAATAACTGGAGTTCGTTAAGTTAGGAGATACCAGCAATATTCAGCTTCAGAATTTAACTCCATTTTTATTTTTCTCTATAGTTATTTGATGTTTTTAGTTTTAAATAAAATTAAAATAAAGGTAGAAAATTATAAAACGATATACCAGGTTATTAAATTATTATTTTAGCCAACTATTTACTATTTCTGATTTTTATGTTTTTGACAAATTAAATGTCTATATTTTTATATGGTTTTTGTTTTTTTAAAGCAACGGGCCAGCAACTTCTGCGAAATAATGATGGATATGACTGTGCCAAACGGTTTCTTCCATTGGAGGTCGGTGGGCTCTGTACAGTACAAGGGTTGCCAGATGGTCATGATGACAGACACATGATGTCCAGAGTTCCGACAAAATACAAAATGTTCCGAAAATTCACTCCATTCAACAGAACGCGTTTAGGTCGTAGCCCATCTAAACGACACCGCTCCCACCCAACCGAAATATGAGAATTCAAATATAAACTTTAAATCGTGCTCTGTAGATGCAACTATTGAGTGGCAAGGTTGCGGTAAGCTTGCTTCCCGCGCGCGGGCTGCTAATTTTTGTTGTTACTGTAAAGTGCACCTACAGCGCACGATTTTAAGTCTATATTTGAATTCTCATACTTTGGTTGGGTGGGAGCGATGTCGTGTAGATGAGCTACGACCTTTTGCCGCCGCCACGCGCTCTAGTCGTTTCTTTCGTCGTTAGCCCACTATTACCAAAAAAAATGTTATGTCCCGACAAATTCCAACTTTTTGAAGTTTTGTCCAAATATTTCAGGGTTGCCATGCGGCAACCATAACTGTAACTATATAATTTCATCAATAATGTGGATGGTATGTAGGATTTATACTGTTTTCACCTAACTTAGCTAGGCTGTTAGGCTGCTGCCCTCCTTTTGTTGCAGTGTCAGAGAATCGCAAATAATGATAACGCGCATTGACGAAGCATTCTGATCACTTACGTTACGAGGTACAACGTACCTAAGTATATTCGTTTACTCGTATACGGTTATTTTAAGAGACAAAAAGGAGTGCTTCAATTAAAATTTAAGTAACATCATGGAAAGTAAGATAAAGGAATTTAAAAGACTAAAATTAACTATTTAAGATACAAATAACGGCACAGAATTATATACATTATCTTCAGAACACATGACAGAATGTGTTTACGTTGATGCAACTATCGTCTCGTGGTAATAGCATTGTGATGTTGCATGCAAGGCAGGCGTTCCCTATTACCTAGTGCTCCAAACTTGAGTAAAACGAGGGCAAACTTAATTTAGATTAACGACTACCGATTAATCTTCATCGACCCTGATGGTAAAAGCAAGGACAAATGTAGGCAGGTTCTCGAAGCGATCTTTATAAAAGACGAAGAGCTAAACGCATATTTGTGGTCACTACACTCACCGCCCAAGTGCCCATGCCTATGCTAAGAGCCTATCAGTATTCAATACAGTGTAACACAACTACTGAAAAGAATAAAATCTTTCCCATATGTACCGTTGAGAAAATGTTGTTGCAGAAGAGAAATCTTTTCCAGAATATGAAAAATCGAGCTGTTCCCCGCAGATTTGCCTGCGGAAATTATACTTATCATATTTATCCCCTACTACTTCACCCCCTTGGGAATTGAATTTTGAAAAATCTTTCCTTAGTGGATGCCTACGCCATATGAGGAAAACGTGTGCAAAATTTTAAGTTTCTAGCCCTAAGGGTTTGGCCTGTGCGTTGATACATCAGTCAATTACTCTTGCCTTTTATATTATAGAGAAGATATGCTACTTTTCCAAGTCCAAATGTACCTATACTATATACAAAATGTGGGTAGGTAGGTACTCTATGAACTAAGTCATGTTTTCCGTGACTCAAATCACATGTGAAGTCTACGCGGGTCAAGGTCTTTTTATCCAATAAGCACATGGCATTGTGTGTAGTCAGTGGGCAATTAACATCCAATAGCTCCATACACGAAAAGCTCTAAGTCAAGCTCAAAATTTTCGGACAGTAAAAATGCTATTTTGTGATATAAAACAGACACTATTCTTCTTTAATGAATAGCAGTTGACTGCGTTGAGATTATTGCACCGAGCCAATTTGGGATACCCACTACAGATTAGTTCAGCATTGAGCAGCATTTTATAATACAGGTATGAGATAATGGCATCGTGGCATTTACCTATATTAGGTAAGCATCCACAGATGTTAACTTCCTGTTGTAATTTTAACGAATTGAGACGATACCTACCAGTATTTTGAAAATATTTACAAGATCACAGTTCAAATTTTCATACCTTTATGATTTATGAATACCAAAAAATTAAATGTCAGATACAACAGCAAACTGGAGAGGTTTGTAAATACTTGCATTTCCAAGGTTTTCTGGAGAGCCACGAGATTGAAATACTGCTGCAGTCTCCATTCTTTATCGCTAGGAAGCACGAGCTTATCCGCTTCGCTCGTGTCACCTTCCTGCCGAGCCGCCTCCTCCTGCAGCAACAGCTCAGCGAAGAGCTTCGGGTATACATTGAAGAGATTCCCATCATACTCCGTGAGCGCGACCCATAGGGTGTTCGGGTCATAGCTCTTTGCCATTTTTCAACCATTTCAATACTTAACAATTGCTACGATTATTTATTCGCGAGCATCATTTGCAGAGTATTAAATTAGCTGGTAATAAACTTTACTAACAATATTCGCAAGGTTGCACGAAAAATGCGTGTTCTATCGTATACGGGGGGTGGTTACAGCTGTGAGAGTCACCCGCTTACTGAGCGATTTCGGGTAGAACCGGAGTCAAAGTCGTTACCGACCTGTTGATTTGACCTATGTGTGAGATATCACCGATTTGTGTATACGACTTTACAATAATTTGGTTGCAATGAAACTGTTGTCTGTTAGTTGTACTAAATTCATAATAGAAAATGCCACAAGGCATTAAGTCCACTGATAGAAAATGCCACTAGGCATTAAGACCGCCCATTGTAATTCAGTGTATGAATGCAATAAAGTTTAAATAAATAAATAACTTTAATGCTAGTTGAGTACTCTGTGTCTGTCACTGTCTAATGAAAGTGAAACATCAAAATATTAACAGGAAATGGCGGGACAATGTAAAAAATAATAATAGCAAAAATATGTCTTCACTACGGCTGTACGGAACAGTTAACCAACATCATATCTAAGATGGAAATTTAGCATAATAATAATTATTATTATACCCAAACCACAAACCAACGATGGATCACCCGGTCGCGGAGGAGGAGAGCTATGCAGACAGACGCCAGCTGTTCAAAAACATATGGGAAACAAGTATAAACATTGATAAGAAAAAACAAGAAAGGAAAAAACTAAATGTTACAACTACAGCCAAAGTTATTAAGTGCGTATTCCATTATTTCCATTCATGGTTCTTCTTGCTTTCTGCCTCCATTCAATTTTCTTCAATTTTGTAGTTGTTGTTACTAGTTTTTTTTGCTCCCCTTTCGATCTGTCCTCTGCTGTTGAAGGACCCAGAGATCTGTTTAATTTAATTCCAACAGTTACCTACCTACTCGTATATGGTCCGTACGGTTTTTCTAAACCGCCAGGCTAGCTACTACCATTCCAAAATTAACCATGAAAATGGTTTTACGTATTTCCATCGCAGTGTCGGAAATAATGCCGATCTTTTTGGACGGCAATATTATCGGTGATGATGAATGCGTCGTTAAAGGGTGACTACTTACAATGTAGCTACATCTAATCTAACCCAACGTTGACTCTGCAGCCTGCTGGCGACCTTGCCTGCGAAGCGAGGGGTCCCGGGTTCGATGCCCGGCCGGGGCAGATATTTATGTAACAGATAAATATTTGTACCTACTCGGGTCATGGTTGTTATTGTGATGTGTTAGATGTGTCGTCCATGCCACCCCCGACACAGCTAAAAACCTACTGCGGGGGTATGAGTGTGTAATCGTTTATTTATTTATTTATCATACTTAAGTTTTATTCTGCCGAGTATAGTTAACAACATTAGTAACACCGCCCCAAATTACATGTACGAAAAACAAAAAAAACCGTATAGGTACCTACGTCGTGTGTCGGTCACTATATTTTTATTTGTCTATACCCAAGTCTCAAAATTTCAAATTTCACATTCTCAGAATAGCTTTTTTATGTAATATGCAGGTAGACAAGTAGACCTGATGGTAGGCAGTCACCGTCGCCCATGGACACTCGCAACATCAGAGGCGCCACCAATGCGCTGCCGGCTAAGAAGGAAATATAGCTGTTTAATTTACTAAACACATTTGCAGGACCGCTAGGATAGATGATGTAAATCGGTGCAGAGCCGAAAAGAAAAAAAAGCAACGGTTAAGAAATTTAAGAATCGTCTGTAACAAATTACTTCACTTTTGCGAGCGGCAAGAGGCTGATAACATCTTCTATGACCAGGTTGACTAACTTGTATAGCCATCAAATGGGAAGGAAAAATTATTGGATAACTGACCAGATGTGTAATTTTTAGATGGCGTCGAAGGAATGGGAGACTTCAGTGCGTAATAAAGGCCGTATGCCAAGGAAATCAAAAATTAAAAGAAATAATAACTATGATAGCGCTAGATGGCATAGCATGTTTACTACGCAAGATGCTTCACAAACGGGAATAATATCACCAGATAGTCAACTCAAGTCTTCTAAAAATTCTTCAGTGACTAAAGTGAAAGAAACATCATTAAGCGCTCCAGAACATTATCGTAGGAGAGAAAAATGCAAGAGGGTATCCAAATTTCCCGGTAAACATATTTTGCGGGTATTATTAGCTACATTAAGTACATCATACTATTATTAGGTGCATTAACCATAATAGATTTATTGCTATTTGACATTTCTGATAGTACTAAAATTTTTGTGATGCTTACAACAACAACAACAACAACAACTCTTTATTATACACCAATATACAGTAACATCTTATACTATTAATAGATATAATGGTACAACAGGCGGCCTTATCGCTTAAGAAGCGATTTCTTCCAGGCAACCTTAGGGAAGAGGACACTTTAATAAAGCTTTAATAATGCTTACCTAATAGATAAAGTCATCTGACCCTAATTATCAAGTAGTTATTAGTTATCGACAACGATGTCGAAACGTTGTCCTTTCAGCACGATTTCAGTTTGTGAGAACAGTCGGAAATCGCATTCCAAATCCCACTTAGGTAAATCTTTTTCGAACACATCACAACGTACCTACTTCCCAGGTGGTGCCACTTGAAAAACACTGAAAGACTACCGCCATTCCACCTCTTGATGTAGTGATAGATAAATGTAATGAATAGTAATCATTAAGGCTTCCCGCCCACGTCAGACTTTTTGTAGGACCGATAATCGGGCCGATTTTTCCTCCGATTTTGTGGCCGACTCGCTATTCGACCACGACCGATAATCGGTGAGTCGGTGAGAACGCATACATTTCCGAACGTTCCATTTTTCACCGATATCGGTCGGAATGCACCGATTTTATTTCTGACCGACTTTTTGTAGGACGTGTGCGTTGCACCATTGCTATCAGTACGTTCTATTTTTCTCCTACAAAAAATCGGTCACCGATTATCGGACGTGGGTGGGAAGTCTAAAGTGTCAGCAGTTGTGGCAAAAATCATTCACCGTATTTTTCATTACACTATTAATAAGATTATTATTACATAATTACTTAATAATATTATTAGGTATTACATTATTAATAAAAATTGGTTGTCTGTAAAGTCGGTTTACGGACAATGGTTTTACGTGATAACGTCTATTTCGTAGAAGAATAATTTATGATATAAATATTGTAATCACGTATTTGCATAATTACGTAAGAACGTAATGGAAGCCCTACGCACGGAGCCGCGGTGCTACTCGCCAGTTGTGTCAGCTTGAACATGGCTTGACGCGCCACCGCGACCCGCGTATCTAGCTAGATTATAATATTAAATTTCATACTAACTATACGATTTTAAACATATTTGAGTTGAAAATTTGGTTTAAATCGTTTTAAATATCAGGAGCTGCGCGACATCTGTGATTTTCTTGACTACAACTAAAGTCCGAGTCGATGTACTGTGTAAAGTTCTTTCAAGTAGTTCATACCTATAAACAGAGATGACGCTATTGTAGATTTTCGTTTTCATATAATAATAATACGTACGAGCTACGAGAAATCATTTCTTTTCAAAAGATTGTAAAATAAAATAAAAATTACAATTTTACATATTAAATTACAGATATATATTTCGTTTTATTATTATTCAGCGTATCTCTTTCTCGATACTTTGCGCGCGTTGTGGCTCGTGACCTTCCAAGCGGACCGATTACGCTTGAGTGGGAGAGAGACGGCCGGTCTAGCGTGCCTCTCTCTCTAATGCTGCGCGCGCTTCCGTGACGTTACTCGGTTTTCGTGAATGCCTCTCAGGCTCATCGTCTTTATAAACGTTATCACGTTAATAATTAACCTTGCTCATATTTTTTATTGTAATTTTCAGATCCCAAAGTCTTCATACGAGCATGTGACAAATACCCAAATAAACGCCTTTTCCCTATCAATAAAATACTTATACATTAAATAACCAATTTGTTTCAATTTTCTGATTATGTAGGTACTTAGAATACATAAATATTTTCATAGCAAATGAATTTTAAGCCATGTCATGTTAAATGTTATTGGGTGAGCGGAGCGAGCCCTATACTACTAAGTTCACGATATACCTAATTTTATGGTAATTATGTCTTTAATAGTTATGCTATGTATCATACATTTTTAAATATATAAAAGTTGCTACTACTAACGCCATCTTTTTAAAAACTATTAATATGTACATACATAGATTTAGAACCAGTAGATTCTCGCATTCTTTTGAAAGGGTGAGATCGCCAGCTATGAAATCTACGTGAAAGACAGAGAAACAATGAAGAGTGTGTTGGCTATTTTGAGATTTAAAAGTTTTAATTTGTTTTTTAAGGAGAAAATCGTAGAAGTAAGATGGTGGGTAGCAGTATTCGCTGCTTGTTAAAATATTTTGTTAGCACACTGCTAAACTGTCAAGGGCGTAACCGCGAAAACAGAGTACTTAATCACTACGTCCGCGAACTATATAACGATTATCTTGGCAATACCGTATTCCGAATTCCGATTACCTTTAATAACTGTCATAAAGACACAATTTAGGGATCCTGATTCTGTGATTTCCTATAGTTGCATATATAATGTAATAATTACAAATTACATCCGATTTTACAACAAAATATATTACCTATTTGCGAATTCAATGTTGAGTTTATTTTTTAATTATACTCTGTGGTAAAGATCAAAATCGGAATGAAGTTTTAGTAAGTCTGTGGCACAGAGTACATAAAACACTATATATGGTCTGTGGAAGTTTGACTTTGATTGATTGACACAGAGTACTTAATCACTACGTTTTTGATTGACTTCATTGACTTGTCACTTGACACTTGACACAGCTGAACAAAATTTTGTGTAAAATAATGTCTTGAAATTAAAATAAATAAAGCGTTATCGGGAATTTTCCTTGTGTAAGCCATTATTATCCGATAATTTCTTTAATATTTAACATCTGTTTCAGTATTTGTGCATAATTTGGATTGTACAAAGAATGCATATCAAAACAGTGTAATTTATTGTATTCTCACGCTTATTTCCTGCGATAATTGTTTTAGATGCTTGTTGAGGAATGACCGATAATGTCTGAGTACGATCTACAGTTTCAAGCGGATCTGGAGAAGGCTCAAGCGCTGAGTTTGGAGAGCTTGGCGTTAGAACAATTCCGTAGACAGAAACTACTGTCGAACGCAGGTAACTGACGCAATTAATGTTTACTTCACAAGATAAAGATTATCCAAGGTCTTCATAAGAAAATACACAATTTAAAACTTATGTTTTTGTATTCTTTTAGTATATTTTACGACAAAATACTTAATAACAAAAACAAACAAACTTATATGTCTGATATAAAAAATGACTGATTATGATGATATGAAAAGATAACATCGGGACTTGCTTGATTTCTTCACTGTTTGTGCTTAAAGTACCATGTATAACCATATTTGTATATTCTTGGCTTTTATTAGTAAAATCTGAATGTGACATATCCGTTACTTGATTAAAGTTTTTATATTCAAAGTATACATTTTCTTATTTTGTATGAACACAATTGTACTCATTTATTCTGCTGTGGACACTCATAGTCTTAGATTAGTTTCAGGGTTAGAAAGGACTGTAGTTGTTAACTTATCAGTATTTACCAATGTCAATGTTTAATTGAGGACTAGCGTTCTTCCCACATTTTCTGGGATAATAAGTATCCCATGTCTTATCCCAGATCATGGTGTACCTGTATGCTCAATTTCATGGAAATCTGATCGGTTGTTTTTGTATAAAAGAGTAACAAATTAACCATACATCCTCACAAACATTCATATACAATATAATATTAGTAGGATAGGATTTTGGTTCAACGGAATGCTGATGTTTTTCATGATGATACGGGTACAACTACCATTCATATTATAATATTCAATGGGAATAATTTTTGCGTATATAAATTGATAATACTCTTTTATCTCAAAGGAAACCTAGGTCAGTAACCTTGTAGGTTGTTTTATATTTATATTCAACATTTGGACTAATTAGAGCTTTGGTAATTAAAAAATTTCACAACTCAAATAAATGCACTATAGACTATTGACATGATTTTTTATATTAAAGTGACACACTCATATTAAACCTATTCTAATACTCAAGTGTGGCCCAATACCCTCCAGTGGATTATTTATGTGTAGTAAACATTGTGTATTCTGTAGTAACTAACAGAATTCATTCAAACATATCACGATACACATCAATTAGTTCTTATTGTGATAAGATAAATAAACATTGTTTTATACGTTTATCGAAATTAACTATCAATTTTATTAATCTTGGGTACTCTTGAATTAATATGGGTAAAGATTTGGGTGACTATTATAATTAGCCGACAACGGAAGGCTGGATGAATCGCTCCGGCGGTAAAGTGCCGCCAGACAATTGATCTCATGATCTGACCCTGCTACATATTGTCCTCATTTCAATGTTATTTTGAAACAAAGAGTTTAACGAGACCAATTTAAAGAGTTAAACGATCTCAATGTCGAAACTCGATTAAGCTAATGATACCTAATAATTGCTTACATACTATGTAGCAAACTTATGTATCTTTACATCGTGATTATTTTAAGTCTGATAGGAATAAATTTCTTACGTCACAACTGTCCAGTTTGTAAAACAAATATCTAGGTATCCCTTATTCGTTGACGATCAGTTTGTCTTTTGTAAAACGTATGTATCTTTATCAAAGTGATAGTTGCATTCAAGTTCTCTATACATTTCATTATGCTTTAAAAGCAGACGTAACAATTGCTTTCCAACAATAAACACAATCAATAAAATGTAATAAACATTCGGCGATAGTTAGATAATGTTATCGATATCGCAGATAATGTTCGTGACACCGGCAGCGGCAGTATCCGCCGGCGCGAGGAGTCTGACGGACCGCCCCCCGCGCTGCCGCCGCCGCCAAGGAAGCCTCCGCGACGCGCCTCCTCTACTGACAACCCTAGGTAACCAAGCCAATATAGTTGACCCCTTTGAACTACGCCATTAGATGCCTCTCGTGTATCTACGGGGGAAATCGCGCGCTCGTACGCTACGATACCTTAATTGTGAGCTGTGTGTAGCAAATGTGGAACAACCCTAGGTATCCTAGTCAACATTGTTGATCACTCTGGATTAGTCTGGACTACGCCATTACCTGCATTTCGCGTGGCTACGGGGTGAAACTTCACGCGCTCGCACGGACGCATGCTCTGATCTGATACCTTTTCGTTTTTTCCTTTTTACCGTTTATTACAGCGCTCATATTCCAGGTTTCTATTAACTCCTTGAACTATCATAATAAGAATACATATAATCAGATAAGATTATGGCTCGAATGAATTAAGTGATCTATTTTTCTAGGAAACACAAGTTTTGTTTACCTCATAAAGGCTCGAATACGATAATAACACTATAAGACAGTTTTTTTATCAATGGTAGATTAGATAAAATTTTTTGCTGTATAAATAAATATGTACATTCATTACACGATTCGCTGTGTTGTGTGTGTGTTATTACACGGTTGGCGTGGTCATATGCAAGTCAGACTATACGTATACTTACATAGAGTACTCCTACAATAACTCTGCAATGAAGTGACAGCGGTAGTTAGTGAAACTTTTATTATGGCAATACTGATATAGAGTCAAATAATAGGTTTTGATGCTAGATATTATTATTTATTGATTATGATTGACTTGATAAAATATAATTTTATCAATGCTTTATTTATTTATCAATAGTATGTATTTTATAAAGAGAAATGTTGACAGTATCATCGATATCATCTTGAATATCAGTTCTCGAACGCCACTTTTAATAGTTTTACCCATTGTGAAAATAGAATTCAGCAAAAATCAACAACAGTATATCGACGAGAAACTGATACGTCAATGTATGTCAGCTTTGACAATCATTCAAAAAGTGATACCATAGTACGATTTTTGTTTCTACCAGTTAATATCCTTATGCAGAGTTATCGTGGGATGATTATATTTAAGTATAGAATGCATTCGTCCTCCTGACGTATAATGACAGATGGGCAGAGGAAACATACAAATCACAATATACTCAATATTATACACAAAACTTTTGTGTGATATCAACTTAGTTGTTAATGTATATGTGACTCATCGAATTCATTTAGAATTAATTTAGCATGCTGGAGTTATTTTATTTGAATTTTAAAATACTAAACATTAACAATATCAACAAGGTAATCTTACTCAAGAAATTCTAAATTCTATCGGTGCATACATAATATCCAGACCATGAGCAATTCAAAAATGAATGAGGTTTATTTAATACACTCAGCTCACTTTATCCATCTCGTCTTAATACTACAATCGTGTACCTACTGGATTACTGCTACAGTATTATTGTCTATTAGATATTTTTATGAATGACGTGTAGCTATTAATAAGGTTGCGTATTAAAAGCCTGATGGTACTATAAATAGTTGAGATTCCTTAGTGAAGTACCTAGTCGTAATACTCATTGTTTATTTTGCTATTCATACTAAACTTAATGTGCTTATTATTTTCATATCTAGTTCAACACTCGTTAATCTGTACCTACTTAATCTATATTAATTTGTTGCTCACTGTTGTGGAGAGATAATGAAAACGTAACGCGTACTTTATGAAATCACGTTGTTTATTTCATGACAAATTGCATTTGGTGCAAATATGAGTTTTCTGTTATACGATTACCAAAATCTAACTAAATTATTTGTGATGCGGGTGGCTTGGAAAATACCCATGACCCGAGAACAAACATTTATCTATTATAATGAATCAGTTAATATTTTATATCAATGACATTATAATTAATTAATTATGTCACTAGCGCGCCGAAGATGAAGATCGTAAGAGCGGTCAATTGACCTCTGTCTGCTCGTAGTCGCTCTGTTAATACAAGACGGTATGCACGCTTTTGTTGTCAGAAGTGCTTGAGATTTGATATACAACGTCATAATGCCTTCGTGTATTAATGTAGTCTGATTGGTGTAGTGAAACAAAAGATAAACGTGTGTGTTGTAGCTCTTTTCGGAACAGATTATTTGGTTGATTTGTAAGGGCATGACGTATCTATATTTTTTTAAACGTCATTGTCTTATATGTAGTAAGTTCTACGAGTATAGTAAGTTCCCAGTTCATATAAAAAGGATGATCTATGTAATTCAGAAAGTATACTCGTATTTATTGCAGAACATTCACGTGGATAAAAGAAGAAGATAAATATTATAATTTCAAACAAATAAATAAATAAATAACCATCCTTCACATAGTACTTTACTTATCAAAAATGTTACGCTTATTAAAATCAGATTTATTTAAAACTTTAACTACAACTGTCGTACTTGCCGTGGCCGTGATGAGAGATAGTAAAATACTTTAAATACCACTGTATAATAAGAAAAATAAGTTTAGACGTACACGATTTTTTCAGATCTACAGGAACTAGTCCTACGAGAGCAGCGACCAGCGACCTTATATCATTCTCGAGCCCCACCAGCAAGAGTGTTCCAAAAGATTCCCATGCATCGCTCAAGGATTACATTGATCAAATTAGCAAGTATGAAAACGTTCTATATTAATATGATCGTTATTGTAGGTGGCAATTCGTCTGAGGATGTCTATAACACTTGGGTGGGGGAGAACCCCGAAGATTCTCCATGTGTCCGGATGGCTTTCGAGGTGTTAGTGGAGTGCTAAAGGCAAAATATTAAACAGATGTATAAGTATATCCAACAGGAAAGATCTAGTCCCCGTACACTCTATTTTGTATTTTGTTTTAAAATATTATCAAATAAACACGCGGACCACAAAATATTTTCATCTAAAACCTTTAATCACGTTTCTTTATAGCTAATAGTGACCTAAAATCGCTAATTGCAGATTGGGCCAGCAGACTGAAGAACTGAAGCTGAGTACAGACCAAGCACCGACAATGAACAACCATCCTTACAACATCCCGGGCTATCCGTACAACGCTCAGTACGCTTACGCATACCAGCCGTATGGCGTTCCGCCGTATCCGCCTACGACGCCCTATGGGATGCCGACACCGAACGCAATACCCACGTACCCCTACTATCAACCGATGCCCGACCAAGCCCCTCATCAAGCCCCCCATCAAGCCCCCCCGTACACAAACCCCCCAGTATACGCCCCCACGGTACCCTACAGCCAAACTCGAATGGCCACCCCCGTGCCCTACGTCGGTTACCCACAAGCGCCTACACATCCCTCGTACAACTACAGCACAACAAACATGATCTCAAGGCCGACACGACCTGCCAACTTGTATCCGCAGTTGAGCCAAATGAACTTATACCAGCCGCCTTATAAAGCGAATAATAACAATAATAATGAGCAGAATCAAACAGTGAAGAAGGACCCTGCGAGAGACAGTGTCGAGAGCGACGCGTCGCGGAAGTCAGAGCTTAGCACAGGGGTGAGTGGACCATTCGAGTTATTTACTAAGCTGAGAATAACAATTCGCTTACCGTTATATTACTATTGTATTGTTGCACTTGCTTATTCTGCTTTAGCAAGTTGCTCCAAGTAAAAGTTCGGTTAACCGGTCTAACCAAACTACTGCCACTAAAAATTTGCATTAGTTCGGTTAACCGGACTAACAACTGAACCAGTAGACCGAAATTATTGAATTGTATTATAATCAACCCTACCATTGCCATGTTTCCAGTCGAACGAAGCAAATGAAACAGTGGGCAACCTGCCGAAGTCGTTGAACCTCATCGACTTCGGGCGCAACTCGACCGGCAGCCAAGGTAGCGTACGGGTCAGTGTGTTAGAGGCGTTCGACCCGCTCCTAACCGTCACTGACCAAACTCATTCTGGTGAGTGGCTTGTGTCTCATGCTTTCATTGTGGGGTGTGGCAAATTGTATAGCGGTACTGTTTGATTTAAAGTAAGATTTGCAGTGGAGTTACTTTCGCCGTTTCTTCCGACGATGGTAGATTCAAAATATTTGACGTTCACAAGTGTATTGATCTAGACACGTGGCAGCGTGTCCAGCCAAAGTCCAAAAAAGGGAACTGGTCAGCAGCGCCATGTGGAATATTACCCGAACCATTTCGAGCTACTTTTAACCCCTTCATAACTCGAGATATATGTAACCTACGTACATGAAATTTTGCACATTTATTAAACCCCCTTAGCTTATTTAAAATTCAATATGTTATTGTGACTAAAATTTTAGGTTTTTCCACATAGAACTTGGCACCCATTTTGATCACAATCCTTTTTTTAACTTGGCTCTTGTTTCATATTTATGTTTTTGATGAGATCAATACCTACATGAAATAAGGTTTGAGTTTGAGTATGTATTTCATCAAATTAAATTAAAAAATATTTAACGTTTATGTATTTTTATGGGACAATTGCCGGTGTTTCAAGAATTGAATAATGTTTTTTAAATCCTCATTGCTAATTTGCTATTTGCTACCTTGAGATAAGAGGAAGCTTTCGCATGTTAACTAGAAAAATTCCATATTAGATTTTTTTCTTTGTCGAGTTTTTTCCATTTAGGATCCACACAATAGGACAAATGAGGTTGAAGACGTATTATACAATTTGCCACATCATTCCAATTATTTGGAATAAAAAATCGTAAGTCTGGAAACATTACCTTTGGGTTGCGTTGTAACCGTAACATCTTATCATTGGGTGTTTGTTTAATAATTGAATGGTTTTTATTATTATTGAAGTGTACCGTGCTAAACTGCGATCACTACAGCACTGTCATCACCATTTGATTGCAATGCTCTGATGCTCATTTCACATTAGTTTTTTTTGCTTCTGTTTATAATCGTCTATGGGTTTGTTATGTCTTAAAGTTTGTGAATGAATGTAAGATTTTTATGTGTAAAGGCATTTTTATTTTACTAGGAGGCGGATATGATATTTGATAACTGTAAAATATAACTAAAACAGGACGCCGTAGTATTGATTTGCCTAAGCATCGTTCGTCGTCAAATGATGAGTGTTATGTGACTTGGAGGGTGTTAAATAAGGAAAAATTAAGAAATCTTTTTATTAAAACATTTTTAAGGTACAGTTAACCTAAGAACTTTAAATTTCAGTCTATCTTTGAACCCCTTTTTGGGGTTTCCATTTCTGTTATATTTTATTTTATTTTACCTAACTTAACTTAACCTATTTTTAACTACTTAATTCTGTTGTTATTTATCTTGATACCAAGCTCCTTGCCAGAATAACATAGTCATCAAAATCACAATGAAACTCAAAGTAACGTCGGTTCACTGTATATTAATTAATGTTTTATTATGTTAAATATACCACTTTCCTCAATCTTTTATTTCTAATCATACTCCAATAGACGACGTTGGCTTACAGATTACGTAGTGCCAAGCGAGTGTTCGAGTAGCGTGTATGAAGAGTACGACCCATTGGACTTCCTGTACGGAGAGACAGAGATGCGAGATACGCCAGTGTATGCAGCGGTGGTCAAGCGTGAGCCGGCCAAGCTACCGTCACCGCCGCCTAAGACTATACCCAGTGTGCCGGCAGTCGCGAAACGACCTACTACTGTGAGTATAAGTAGGTCTGGCGCATTCTGCGCTTTTGGTATGATGTTACAAGAACGTGCCGCGTTCGACTCATCGGGCAACTTTCAGAAGGGCTGTCACGCCGTGTCATACTTTCCTAATTTATCACACATATAATCACAAAAAAACAAGACAAATCTGACGTTGTCAGAGAGGATACGAGTTATAATTAAAAAGAGAGGCAACGGCTAGATGTCAACGTCTGTTGACGATATGCGCTGTGCGACATGAATTACATTTTGTTGTGTCAGAGCAAGAGTCTCTATTTATTTAAATGATTTTGCGGAGTGACTCTTCTGTACCAATAGGTTGAGTAGGTATTCTGTGGTATAAGAGAATACGTAATAATGGCAATGCTATTAAGTGTTCTGTGGTATAAGAGAATACGTTAAGGCTAAGACTCAATAGTTGAGGCTGAATTATATGATTCTAATGATATTCGATCGTAATTCGTTGTATCGAAGGTTTACTTTATTTTTGTAATGCATATTTTTTTTATTTAAAGTGTATGAACCATAATAAAATTTTACGGCACAAATGGCGAGCATAACGCTTAATGCATTCTCTTAAAGCAAAAATGAAAATTAATTAGGTACATATTAACTATTAACCAGTTCGTTTTATTTTACAGAATAAACTTTATGACTGCATAGTGAGGAGCAGGAATAGAAGTTATGACAGCGAGCATAGAGCATTTTTAAAAATGGTTCTCGATGTTAGAAGTAAGTACAAAGTTTTTTGACAAAAATATAGTTGTACTCATCCTAATCTTTGGCCCTGTTAGTATATGTTGTAAGCGTTGTACAACTATTCTAAATCGATTTTAAAGTTTAATTACGTCCAACGTTTCAGTAATAAAAAACATGAGAGGTGTCAAGGTACACCTGGATGGAACGAAGTTCCTTTCGATTTAAGTATTGTTTTGTTGTACAGCGCCATTGTAGAAACTTGGAATGTCAATTATTCTTCGAGCTTCGTTCTCGATATTAGCATGGCAACACTAGTAGTATCACTTTACGGGCTCGCCATTTCGCACTGTAGTTTGGAGGTAGATAAAAAATAAAACATAAAATTATCAATTTTTGTAGGGTAGATTTATAAAACCTCACTTGGCTGGGGCGCGCTCTTCTCCGGTTCGTCATTCACGTTTCAGTGCTTCGCCGTTTCGCACGGGCGCAATAATAAAAGAAAGTTTAATAGTCATGAGAAAATCAATTGTGTAAAAGATTAAAAAAATTAGAACGAAAAATTAACCAAAGCAAAAGTGATATTTTTATTGAGTGATACGCAGTGTGTTTCGTTGGATTTCGTGGGATTCGTACAGGAAATGTTGGATTGGATTGGATAGTGATTCATCAACGTTTATAATCATCAGGTAGGAGAATTCCAGTATTAAAATTTAAAGAATACAGCAAGTAACTAAATAACCCTACTTTATTCGGTTAAATATTTTGCTTGCAATGTAATTTGCAAGGAAATTACACGCAATTACGAAGCAAAAACAGATTATCTGTTATAATATCAGTGAATATATCAATTTAAATATGAATACCCTTAGGTATTCCTCTTTTTTTTTTCCTTCATTATCAGCACGTGTTTTCCGTATGAAAATTATATTGCAATATGATTTAAATACCATACATAATTGGATTGTCCTTTGGGAGCCTTCCAAATAAGTACTTGCTAACCGGAATTACCTGTGGAGTCCTTCCATAGCTAGTAATTGTATTTCATAAAGAATTTATCAATTTATATTGAAAATAAATACAAATATAATCATATTGTCCTTTGAGTTGTTCCAAATAAAAAAGTACCTGCTAATTGCTGTACATTCTATAAGGGATTTATATTGCAGTAGTGTACAAATACAAAACCTAATCGGATTTTCTTCTAAAGGCCTTTTAAAGAAAAAAGATACCTGCTAATAAGAATAACTTATTGGGTTCTTCCATCATTAGTATGCACTAGTACCTACTAGTAATCCGTAATGAATTTATATCGAAGTAGGATATAAATACAAAACATAATCGAATTGTCCTTTGGGGGCTTTTCAAATAAAAGAGAAACTGCTAACATTAATTTCCTGTGGGTTTCATTACTCTTATTACATTAGAATTACACTGCAATCGAGGCGAAAATTACACATTTACGTGCGGAGTCTATAGCAAACTATATGTTACATTACAGAAAACGTATCAATTATCGCTGATGACGATTATACTCTAAGATACGACGATATATTTATCAATAATATTTGATAGTACTAATCCTTTCACTTTTTATACTAGGATTCTCATACAATGAAGGTGGTCTTATAAAAATACGTTGCAGCTACGTAATGAAATTAGACTTCATTTATTTATTTATTTAGTTATAAATTATTAAAAACCAGTTCTGCGTTCAATCATAATTCATAAAGAGCCTTAACCATGTTATGCAGACAACTGCAACAAAAAGTACTCGCTAATCGGATCTACCTGTGGGTATTTCCACTGCATTGTACGTGTATTTCACAAAGAGCCCTAACCATGTTATGCAGACGACTGCAACAAAAAGTACTCGCTAATCGGATCTACCTGTGGGGTATCTCCACTGCATTGTACGTGTATTTCATAAAGAGCCCTAACCATGTTACGCAGACAACTGCAACAAAAAGTACTCGCTAATCGGATCTACCTGTGGGGTATTTCCACTGCATTGTACATGTGTTCCAGAAAGAATCTTCACCGCATTATAAAGCCGACTAGCGTATATTCCATATGGAATTAATACTGCACGCCATTCGTTGAACTATACAAAGTACTTGATAACCGGATCTACATGTGGGGTAATCGATTACTCAAACAGAAATTATATTTCTAAAGGAACTCGCGTCACGCCGCACACCATACGGTGAACTGAAGCAAGTACCTACTTATTTTTCGCATGAAATTGCGAAGGATTTCTATTCAAGGAACAATGGCAGTAGGTATATATTCAATTAGCAGCAATAGAGCCATAGGGCCAGATGCCATTATGTCATATACACAGCACTATAATAGTCCACCGAGACTATATGTTGCTCAAGGAGTCACATTTTCCGTCCGCAGTTACCGTGACTTGTGAATTAAGTTCCTCTTCAATCATAAAGTCTATAACTCAATAAACAGCTTAGCCTGTCATAAGGCCTTTAAGCTACAGTTCCTTTTATATGATTCTCTGGCAACTGCTGCAATGGGCGTAAAAATTGTACAAACCATAATTATGTGACTGTGACACAAAGGCAACCAAGGCGGACACAAAGCCAGCCTAAAAACTGCCTAAAACTGTAAGCCCTAGACGTAAGTTCTAAAACATTCTCACAATATAGACATAAATTATGGTATGCTTATGAAACATTTCAGGAATAAACATTCCTCCAAAGCTTACATAGTCAAAAAATAAGACTCAGTGAATCAACAAGGGAATTTTATTTATTCTGGAACATACAGTTCTTATGTTACCATGGAACAATTCGCATAAATATACTTATTTATGCAATAATATCGAACATATTCCAATAAAAAACGCAATAATAATGAGACATTGAAGTATTAATGTACTACTTACGATTACGATTTGATTATACTGAAGGTAAAGTAATCATTGTATGTGTAAAAATGGATACATATGCCATTATATGATTGGCATATAAAATTATGAATATTAATTCCGAATTTCAAATATAATTAATATTTGAATAGTTGAGGACAACTTAATTCAAGCTCTTTTATACTCTTATAACCTGATGGGATACGTTTTTTTTAAAAAAGAAAGCCCTTTTTGGTTCAATTTCATCCGGATTGAAGAAAATACTTATGCTACATCCTGTTTATACATCATAGGTACATATCGTTTGGCTTAGTATAGCAAATATTTTTAAAGGGTTTTAAACTTACGAAAGCGTATGGAATACTTGTCTATTTCTACTTAATTAATAATAATAATAATAAACAAATAACCTTCATTGGGTGATTTATTTTCTCGTTGGCCAGTCAATGATAATGACAAATAGGAGGTATACTGCTGTATACCCCTATTATATATACGATAAACAATATCATTGCATAATTTATTAGTTAATTTTCAAAATTTATTGCTCTGTTAAAAGTAATATTTTTTAATACTTGGCATTTTTTAATATTTCCGTTCTGGCGGACGATTGATTCATCTTTGCCTACCAGGCTAGAGATACAAATATTTTCTATACATGCAAAAAATGCATGTATTCCACAGATGGTATATAACATTTATACTTCATATGAGCATGCCTCAACAACGGGGTCCCGCCTCCATAGTAACCAGAATCCAGACATGATCACTAAGACAGCCTCATATAGGTACAACAAAATTTGTTGTATGAACGATTTTTGCCACTGAGTGGATGTTGTAAAATAAGACAATCAATAATGTATTTTTAATGTTGCAGAATTCGAATCTAGGACTTAGCAAATTTACAATCATACATCGAATGACAAATCGAATTAAAGTTATCTCTGGTCTAATAGAACAAATCTTAAAGTAAGAACTTTCTTCATGCGAGGAAAATCTGAGGCGAATGCAAGCAATATGTACACTTATGGTACTATGGTTTGATAATATATTCAAGTTTTACGTCTTTGGTCCACCCATATATATGTCATCCTATAAACATAACAATAATAGTGACAAAGTGACTAGTGGTTGTCCCTTTATGGGCTCCACAAATATTTTTTTAAACATTGAGTAATTATATTATAGCTATAATATAATATTATATAATACTTGCTTACACTGAAAAATCACACTATAGTTACCGTATAGAAGTCCGGATATTGTTTCCCCTATAAAAACATCCCAACTGTTTACGCTTTGCACTGCTTGAGTTGGGTTAGGAGTGGTTTGCGTATTGTCACGAAAACAATTGTAACTTTACAATACTTTGTAATGCAAGGTTCCTTATTATTTCACATAGGTTTTAATCCTAGAGATCATAAGCAGTTCACCCATGTCCTTGCTAATTGTTCAATGCAGTCGAGACAAATAAGGATTATATTTTATATATTTTTCTATAGAAAGTATTTTCATTGCGGCCTACTTAAATACTAGTTAACTTGGAACATAATTATATCCAATGTTATTCAATTTAGTACTTTTTTTACTGTCACATACTTATAATACTAATAATGATAATCCTTTATTTCAGACTGATCCATATTAGGTTAGTAGGTATATCTTACAAACTAGTGTTAGTAGATACAAAACTAGTAAAATATTAAATAATCATAATAATCAAAATTTATTAAAATATGCTTTTGGTCGAAAAACCAAAAGAAGCCGATACATTTACTTTGTTTTATACAGAACTATGCAAAAAAAAAAAAAATCTTATGACAATGATAGATCAGTGTTCTATGTTGTCAGTCTGTTCAAATTGTTGTATGGAAAAGTGGAAAATTGACTCTATCAATGGACTGAATGTGCCTGATGCTTTGTTTTAGTGGTTCAAACCATATCGGATTATTGCCTTTCAAATTAAACTATTTAAAGGCATATCGGTTGGATGATCTCAGTCTATGGACTACATCTGTACAGGCATTTTTATGTTTTTACATATATAGATAGATAATGTTTTAAACAAACAGTGTTTTTATATAGATATTTTTTTACAGGTTTAGGAATTATTTGTGGTTGATGACATAGTTGCTGCTATCGTTGCTACACACGCTGTAGTAGTGTGATCTAATTTAGCTACAAAAAATTGGATCCTTCGGGAAAAAACTAATTTCAGTGAATACAATTATCATCAAATTACTTACTCTCTTAGTACTGGCAAGGGTTACATAGAAAAACACCATATATAATATATTATGAATAATATTACGAAATTTATATTTACCTCATTTATGTCATTAACAATTTTTTAAAAGGATTTGGATATTTTATATAAAACTTGCGGAATTCAGTAGATATTCCACTATATTTAGTTAACGTATCACTCATGTTCATATTATCAAATAAAGTTTACTACCTATCAGTAACATATACCAAGTGTGCTATATATTATGGTTATTAGATGTACATATACTGTGTCACCAATATATTGATTAATAGATTGAAATTAAAGAGTAAAATATTGCTATATCATATTACAATTAAAAATTGAAAAGCTAAAAATATCATTAGTTTCACGACTACCTTCTCTAAACATCTACTAGTGTTGCCATGCTAATATCGAGAACGAAGCTCGAAGAATAATTGATGATTAAACGAACTTACCTGTACGTGAAGTTCAATCTCAATTATTCGAGAGCTTCGTTCGAAGATATTAGCATGCCCTCCCTCCCTAGTGTACATGTCATATACACTACACCCCTAGTCGTGAAACATGAAACAGCTCAGCAAATCTCTGAACTAAATGACGAACCGGAGAAGAGCGCGCCCCAGCCAAGTGAGGTTTTATAAATCTACCCTACAAAAATTGATAATTTTATGTTTTATTTTTTATCTACCTCCAAACTACAGTGCGAAATGGCGAGCCCGTAAAGTGATACTACTAGTGTTGCCATGCTAATATCTTCGAACGAAGCTCTCGAATAATTGAGATTGAACTTCACGTACAGGTAAGTTCGTTTAATCATCAAATATGATTTGAATTCAAATAATAAAGAATACTTTGTAAATAGAACATAATATATCATTTTAACAAATAATAATAGATGTCGCTACAAAAATGTACTCTGAATCACGCTGTTGAGATTCTTTGTAAAACATATTATAAGTAATCGACCTAATGACATGAATGTCGGTTCGGTTCGGGTTTATTCAGCCATCTCTGTAAAACTGTCTGAATCACTTCAAAAAGAGGTGTGGTCATTCTTAAAATAAAAAAGTGTCGAAATTTTCCGTCTAGCCCTCTTTCACAACGCGCGATAAGGAACTTCGTTCCAAAAAATGTGAGCCATCATGGGGCGGCTGGCAGATGTGAAAGATCGAAATTATTTTATACAACTAATAGGCATAAAAGTACAGATTATGACAGGAACTAAATATGGCATGACGAAAAAATACAATATTACGAATTGTCTCCAGAAAATGATGACAGTTTTGTCCTACTGTATGCTACGTGCCTATCAAACTAAGTTTATTTATGATTACCCACATTGTGTTATTATATTTTTTTTTCATATTGCTCCACCATAATAATATAGTGCGGCGAAGCGTCGCCACTCACCGCGCCAAAAATCAGGTTTACCCCTCGCTTATAGATGTTTCACATCAAAAATTGTATTTCAGAAAAGTTTGTGTACACGGACGAGAAGACGAACCCCGGCCACGTGATAGCAGCCCGCTCGGGCGGCAAGTACCCCGCCAGCACCAGCATCAAGATTCTAGTCCACAACGCGCACACTGAGGAACCTATTACCTTCACGTCTGATGGTAAGTTGGAGTAAAGAAGTTACCTTTATGTGTTATCAATGTTGAGTCTATCTTGAAATATCAGTTTAAACAAAGCTGGCAAGTACAGAACTTACATATAGCGCTTGTGTAGTGTCTGAAAAATAGATTGAGGTGACGTCGCAATTCATATTATACATACACTCCGACGGTTTTTTGTCTCTGTCTATTGCATACAGCCATCCTGCAATGGCTGTGAAAGAAAGGCCGTTAAGGCCATGAAATGAAAGATATTAGTTTTGTTATGTTTTTACTACCGGTGCGAAATATAACGATTATCGGTTTTATCTGTTTACCGGTTTATCCAAAACAATTTTGATGGATCGAATAACAATTAAATCGCAGAACATAGATTGTCTTACAGTATCTTATTGTATCTTGTTATTTTGTAGTGGAGTCAACGGTGGAGCATGTGATACTGACAGTGGTTTGCTCACTGGATGAGGACATTCGGGATGACATGTCAGGGTATATGTTGCGGGTAAGGCTTACATATAAAATATACTTAACAACAACTCCATTTTAATTGCGATAGATAAAAAATAGCGAATTTAAATAAAAAATAAATTTAGAAGATACTCCAAAACCCATTTTTTTATTTCTATTCTTCAGTCACTAGCTGGTAACAATTTTATAATACCATAGACAAACCTTTCAGGTATGGGGTGCCAAAGAGTACTTGACTCCAGGCAGTTCGCTCAGTGAATACGACTATATTCGTGAGTGCGTGCGATTAGAAAAGGACGTCCGATTGTACCTGAACGAGGGGAAAGATAACTCGTTGGCGCGCACGGAGAGAGACGACGCGAGAGACGCGCATCTCACGTTGGACGATTTGATATCAACGCACGCCACACCTTCGCTGTCGTTTGAGAATTTGTCTATAATGTTGGGTGAGTTTTTGTTTCAGTATAATTGAAGTACACGTATTAGACTTACTAGTCGAAATTACTAGACTAAGATTAATTTTACTGTACATTGTACATTAACCTAATGCGACCTGTGGCTCAGTGGTTACAATGAAGGATCGCCGCGCCAAGGGTCCTGGGTTCGATTCCAAACGAGGCGGAAATTTGAATGATGAGTTTGAATTTCTGTTCTCGGTCTGGGTGTATGTTCTTGTCTTGTGTGTTGTCCATGGCACCCACGACACAGGGAATTCTAGTGTGGGGCTATGAGTGTGTAGCGTTATTTATTTATTTTATGTACTTAAATAAAAAATAAATATACAGAAACCTTGGAAGGAGAGTTATCGCGAGCAGTGGGCGTGGTCGGGGCGGAAGGCACGTGTTCCCCGAGTGCTGTGTTCCAAGCGGTGAAAGCGATATGCGCGCTCGCGGGCGGCGTTGAGACCTTGCACGTTACGCATACGTTGAACGCGTTCGCACAGGCGTGTACTGCACAGGTAAGATGGCTTGCACTTTACGTAAAGGTATGAGTAATGGTGCAAATGAAAAATGGTCAAAGATGTATGTTTGGTGAGATGGGTATTCTTCTTTATAGTGATGGTAGCTTGGTTATTAAAAATTATAAGAAGTACCTTTAAGTAATAGTCTTTGTAGATAAAACCCAATAGTTTGATAGTTTGCCTACTTGGTTGGTAATAAAAAAACAGTTGCAATATGTGTTAGATTTACCGCTCATCTTGAAATTACACTTTGGTTAATAATTAGGGATGCTAATGATAGGTAAAATATCTTTGTTTTAAATTATGTAATGTTAGTTGGCAGAATCACTATTCGTGTCTACTAACAAATATTAAAAAAAAACAATAGTTTCAACCACTACTTTCATCATCGAACATCCGCACAGAGTACTGGAACGGTCCGTCCAGAGATCCAATCAGAGAGCGGTCCGTACTGCGCGGTGTCACTGCGAGCAGCGAACACGCGCGAATCGCTCGTTCAACAGTGCGGGCGCGTGCGTGACGCCGTGCGGGCGTTGCTCGCACTGCACGCTCGCTCGCGCTTGTTGGACTTCTACTTGCCAGACGCGCCGAATGTCGCTTCTGATCCTGCCAGTGAGTATTAGTGGATGTTTATACTGTTTATGATGTGTTTGGGTAAGGGTGAAGGTCGTAGCCCACTTACACGACACCGCTCCCACCCAACCAAAGTATGAGAATTCAAATATAAACTTATCATCGTGCTCTGTAGATGCACTTTACAGTAACAACAAAAATTAGCAGTCAGCGCGTGGTAAGCGAGCTTACCGCAACCTTGCCACTCAATAGTTAACGTCTGGGGTATCGCACACTTCAAGCGAGCGGCCCGCATGCGTCGCACGGCGTCTGCAGGCTTGAAGCCCGCTAACGGACGGCGTACGTGCGCGGGTGGAGTACATGTGGTGCGTACGTGTGAGCTGCAGGCGCAGGGTCAGCGAGTAGCCTGCTAGCTGTAGGCGCGGGGACAGCGATTTGTCTGCTTGCTTTACAGGCGGTGTTGTGCAGGAGCTGTGTTGAAGCGGTGTCGTGTAAGTGGGCTACGACCTTGAGGCCTCACGAGCGTATTTTTTGTCGGTTGCATTCGGTTTCATACTAAAGTCCCGTTTGTACTACACGGCGACGCAAAATGAGTTTGGACTATAGTATGAAACCGCTTTATTTGACGCGACTCACAGCGCAAAAAATACGCTCGTACATATTTCTAGTCATGAAAATCGTTTATCAAGGGTAAGTGGGAATAAGCAAGTTAATGCAAAAAAACAGACGTTCACTTCAGTAAGAATTAAATTAATTTTAAGTCATATTTAACCGACTTCAAAAAAGGAGGAGGTATTCAATTCGACTGTATTTTTTATGTTTGTTACCTCAGAACTTACGACTGGGTGAACCGATTTTGATGATTCTTTTTTTAATCGAAAGCTGGTGCTTGTCATGTGGTCCCACTTTTGAAGTCGGTTATTTTTTGTGAAGAATTATTAATCATCAACCCTTGCTTCGTCTGACGCCTTGCAGTCTTTATGTCGGATTCAAAAGACAAGAGTTCTTGTGTTGTTTAACAAAACACCAGAGTCCTTGTCTTTTGCGTTCGCTGTGGAGAGTAACATCGGAAACTCATGGATGGTTGTAAGTTATATGATTATTTTTATGGGTATGTTAGCGGCAACAACATTGTTCGCTGCTATTTAGTTTTATTTGCTTCAGTTTGGCTTTGAAATGTTTCTTGTGTCGAAATTAAATGCAATTTAGAGTTTTATATCTTGAGAGCATTTAAAATATATATTAATTGGGCATGATTATACTTAATTAAACGCTTTTAAGTGGCTTAACCTCATAGATGTTAGTTTTTAATCTTGTGAAAGCTTTCGCGACTTCTACTGAACCGATTCTTATGAAACTTTGCACATTAATTCATGAAGTTATATTACAATTCTAGATTCAAGTTATTACAATAATTACTCTTACGCCCCAACTCAGAAAGGTTCCTTTATTTAGCTGTAAGGAGTCCATAACTAATTGACATTAAATATGTTAAGTATCGATTCCTCTCAGAGTCATTTTATTAACTTTAAGTAACCCTAGTGCGGAACAACGTCTAATAACCTTATCGAATATCATATCGATAGAGTATTAGTGTAGCCACATGTAAAATACCTTGAGAACACATAAAAATTAATACTTATTTTAGTGCTTTTAGAACGATGATTTATACTAATATAGTAACAAGAAATTCGTTTACTGTGTTTTCTTACTTACGAACATTGCAAAGTAGCTTTTTTTCTTTAAAATAAAAT